>JBCFXI010000670.1:0-123032 GCA_038496175.1 Ampulex compressa
AGAGTAGCTGCCGTTTGCAGTAACGTATCCACTTTGTGGAACCACTCTCAGCCGTGGCCGACTTTGGGTACCGTCGCGGGGGCCCCTTGTACTCGCGAGAACCCCTGGTGCTCTTGGTAAGAATTCTTCGCGTCGCGATTTTCTCCTTTCATCCCTTTCATCGTTTTGTCACTGCTTGCGGATTTGAAAGCGGGATGAGTGATCGAATGCTTAGCGTATACTCGTAAGACGGAATGAGTGCGTTTAGTTTAGTTGCGTGCGTAGAATGGTGGGTGGGTGGGGGGTCTCTAGTCGCAGCAACCTCCACGTGGTGAGACCCGGGCAATCGGTATTTCTCGCGATCAAAGTATGTTCTCGAGATCGCGAGGAATAGCGAGCTAATAGCTGCGAAACTTTGTAAAATTGATTTGGATATTATATTTGTTAAATACGAATACTGTACATAGAGTTGAAAATTACGCAGCAATAAATTCAGAGTTTTTCCATAACCACGGTTGTATTTTCTTCATCCTGGGTACCCAAATATAATCCGATTTCACCTTTCCCTACGTTGAATAAGCTTAGAAAGAAGTCTGCCCACTTTAAAAATCACTCCCAATATTTAAGTACGAGTAATTTATACGAAATAAATCTCTTTGGCAGATATATTGCAAGTTCCCCAGAAGAAAACAAAAATGTTTGCGGTAACCTTTAATGTTAAAGATCGAATTTTACCGAGCAATAAATTCAAAATTCCTCCGAATACGGACTCTTTGCCTCAAGTTTCTATACCCAAATATTATCCGATGGTGTAAAATATTTGGGTACAATATTTTGATAGGTGTACAAGAAATTTGCAATACAATGTTATACATTTTGAATAAAAACTTTGCACGGACAAAAACTATTTCGTGTTTGAACAATCGGCGAAGCGATTAATACTACGAAGACATACGAAACAACATAGATACAAAAATTTCTTCCTGAAAGACATTTTTTTAATGTTTAAAGCTAATACCCTCCTTTTCCATCTTCTCATAGTGGTAATAATTTATAGTAGATGTCCTAATATTATATTCGACTGCTGTTATAAATAATGCTACTAAATATATCGATATGTATTACGTCGATCATGATTATAAGTTTCTACGCAATTTGTAAATCGTGCGCACACCGATCGTAGAGTCGATAAATGAGGTGCAGCCGGTCTCTGCCGCTTGGTACCTCCACAGTGGTATTCCAGTTTCTCGTTGCTCCCCTTCAGGGGTCGAGGAACAAATTAATGATTCCGCGTGTACTAACTGTACCATCTTTTCACCGGCTCTGACGTTCCTGAAATGAGCCATCGTTGACATCATAAAATACGCTTTTTCCAATAAATTTATTATCCTTGACCCTCACAATCTTGCCTATCGTTGCAGCTAAAGAAATACAATAGACTCTAACACATTTTTATTTCACTTCTTCGTACATCCATTACAAAAGAAGGAGCAACGTTCGATCCGGATTTTGTACGCATACAGATGTTGAAAATACACATAACTACACGTGAAAACGAAAAAATATATTCACGACGATCTTTAATTAATTATTGTACAATAATTTTGTGTAAATATGTCAAGTAAACGTTACCCTCAGTACGGCGACATATATTATAGCACAATGTGTATGATCCTAATAAAAATACGTTTAGAAAAATATGAACGGATAGCTGTGAAAGAAATCGAAGAATCAAGTGTGCGTGCATTCTACGTACGGTTTAACATCCTTTCATAAATTTCGTTAAAATGCGATCGAATAGGATCTCGAATATAACGATTATCAGTATTACTCATTTACAAATGATATGCTTATGACTTGTTTGCTTGTAGTATGCCTATGATTACATATGTTGTATCAGGATAGCGCTTGATACTCGTACAGATCTTTTAATAAACGACACACATATATCCTGCAAGTATGATAATGCTTTTTTTTTTTTTTAATACTTTTGTATTATCCTCCCTATACCACAAACGATGCGTATTTTTCTATGAGAACAAGCTGGTTTACAAATAATGCCAGTATTCCTGAACACGTGTTATTGGGGCACAGAACGTTAAATAAAAAGTCTCTATTGGTATAAACGATCCAGTCCTTCGGTTCCCTATATTGCTTCCGTTTTCCGTCTCATAATTTCACATTTTTAATTATGATCACTGCAATGGATTCCGAAATTTCTGGGGCTAAAATGATCATTGGAAAACCACTTTTTGGTGGATCTAAAGATTGTGTTTGCTGAGTGGTCATAGCTATGTTGGCCGGTGGAACATAATTTGTGTCGATGCCGATACATGTAATTCATTAGCGTTATGTGTATTTACCCTATAGTTGGTCGTAACGCGAGAAACAACATAGCAATAGTAGCCTACGTGAGCAGAACGACATACAATGTTCACAATCGATTTTCAAGCTCAATTAAGTTATTTTTATATACACAAACTTATCGTTCCCGTAACAAAGCAACAAGGAACACACTCAATGTGACGCTTCGTGATATAAAACGTATCGCGTACTTAAAAAAGATCCGCATCCTTGCTGCCATTGCTCAACTATATGTGTTTCGATCTTAATTCAAAGTTGAATAATCGCTAATTATTGACTACACGACTTAAGGAAAATGAGCTTGAAGCAGTTCGTTATTCTTATTGAACTATTTACATATTCCGAAACCTTACTCTTCATATGGATTTAGTTACATATTCTCGATAAAATCAAATATCCGAAGAAGTATGTACCATTGTTTTTCGCCTTCTTGCTATTACGGTTAAATTCGCAAAACCGATGTTACAACTTCACACTTACGGATTTACTCTAAATACAAATGGTCTGCAAATCAACGCTGTCTGATTTGTATACAATTTGCATATTATTTTCTTGTTCAAAACAAACAATGCACGAAGTATGTATTGCATAACTATCGGACGTTGTTAAGTGGGTGGATAATTTTTCTTACTTCAGGTATACGTGATCGCATGTTTTCGCGTGTGAGAGGCTTGTTAATTTTACGGGTTTCTAAATCAGCATGTGTCGCGTGTATGATTGCGCATTTGTGGAAAAAAAAATGTCGATCCAACAATCCGCCATCTTATCCATTCTGATTGCCTACCAAACGAATTGTATTCTCACAAAATAGCCAAACCCAATGGAATTAGACGCTAAATCGATTGTTGCACTTTACTGCTTTTTTTTTTTTTTTTCTTGCCTAAAAACAGCATATAATATCTGTGGATATGTTGCCTCTGTTGTAGCGATAATGAACGCTTTGTTGATACAATTTCATTGTAAGACAACAAAGCCTTGACTATCAGCTAAAACGTACATAGCAGTGTCTTCTAATACTTACCACCTTACCTACATATGTAAAGTTACACATATATTTCTTGACAAAAGACTGGTAACACATTCGCAATTATTACTTTTTTTTTTATGCTTATCGATATTTGCTAAGAATATTACTTATTGTTTCTTTGCTATAACAGTACACTCAGAACGTTATTAATACAAGTTCGGCGAGAGTTATTTGACTTAACATTGTAATTATGATTGAACCTGATGCACTAACTGGCCGCTTGAATTAAAATCCATCGAGCATGCTAGATTATTTTCTCCAGGATATTAAATGCGTAAGCGCTTGTTAAAACATACGGAAAGATATCAAGAATTGTTCGTTTGATTTTTGGACTTACTTCGTAATGTACAGTACCACAAGATTCTGAAGATACAAATACCCCTCGCCCTAGAATTAGGATATATGCGGCAATCGAGTAATATCGTGACAGCTGACATATTATATCCTTGGTATTTGATTAAGGTTATAGATAAAGAGCAAGATTAACAGCAACTGCTTTAGAGTCCACTTTTATCATAGACTGTTGCTTCGAAGCTACGACGATCAGCGAAGGTTAAGAAAAAACAATCGCATATACAGTTATAGTAATTTACACTCTGATATCGTAGATTGGAAGAATGCAGTTCCAACCATCTACTCGCTTTCTCCACAGCTTATTCCCTTACTGCAAAGTAGCGTAATTTCCTATCTAATAAAAAATTCGAGTCTAATTTCTTCGTTGCACATTCACTGTTTTATCTCACTCATGTTTTATAAACTCGATAACTTAAGGTTCAACCCTTACATATCCATCTTGAATTTTTTTTTAGTAGGAAATTCTGTCAATAGTGCACTAATGATAATAATTATGGGCGCCAAAACCATAAATATCATTGTTACATTCTGCCATTATCAAATATGTTCAATAAATACTTGTATCTATCGGCAGAATTTCCGGAACCGTTGACAAGTTATTAAACATTCATATATTGATTGGCTAAAGCGTGCATTATTGATGTTCGGTGTCGGGGGATAATATGATGAGCGAAAATGAAAAAAACGTAAAGAAGAAAAGAACTTAATATAACGAATTGTCCGTTCATTTAATCTTCAATTAAATGAAAATAATATAAAGGTCATGCAGGTGCTATGGAAAAGCATAGCATCACAATAAATTCCATTAACTTAAATCATACGGATATCTCATAATGCATGAAGTTAATCGTGACTGATACACTGTACATATATAATTACGAATAATAAAGGACACTCGCGTAAATTCAAGGAAATATGGATACAATTGAATTATTTACAACATTCGGAAAATTCTCCCTTAATTATACATTAAATTAATAATCATATGCATTAGCTATTAAACAAAAATATTTTCGTACATCCATATACAATCACACATATTATATCAATGACGAAGATTTGAGGCTTTCACTAAACCGACATACGTTTTTTTTCTACAGTTTATGCTTGAGCCACTGTGGCCTGTAAAAAAATGTACAATTTCTCTTTACTGTGAAAGGTATGTTGCGTAAATTTGGTGTATGCATTCAAATTGACACTGTCAATCAATTATTGAGTTTGCATATACGCATAGCAGGTTTTTGAATAATTTCTGTAAGTCAGCGTGCGCTTATCCTGGAGTTATATCTCCACAATATCGAAGTCTGGTTATTTGTATATTTATAGACCAACATTCATTAACTATCAAGTTCTTAGGCCTTTTTTGATAAGAATAGCGAATATGTTTAAACATTGCTGTTATGCGTAACGACCGTTACAAATCGACATTCGAAAAATTTATTAAGTCGCACTTAATGATCGATTGTTAGATGTCACTTCCTGGTGTAACCTGTGTTCTATCAAATAATAGACCAAAAAAGAGCGTTAGGTATATTCATCCTCCAGATTCATACTTTAATAAAAGGCATACAAGGAAAATAGTACTATATATGCGTAGTAATATAATGTCATTTGAGGATGCTATAATATGCCCTTCAAAGTTAAAACTGTATTAATCCACCTCATTACGTGTTGATGTCCCTAATTAGACTGAGAGAAGGGCAAGACTATTACTTTAATTGCCATAAAATAATTCGTTTTTTCTCCATATGTTGGAATGTATCGTGAAAATGGGAATTTTGTTTTTTAATATCAATGAAAATCTTTGTTCTACATCGGTGAAAAAAAAAGAAACTCAAAGGTTCTGCATTATGCTTTAATTTAGGTTCGATTCCTTTTCTATAATCGTGGTCTCACTGTCAATTTATCTAAATCTCTAGGTAATCGCTTGACTTAAAGCTGAAAGCTTGGGCATCTATTAACAAGTTCTCAACAAAAGGGTGTCTTCTATAACTATATACAATAGTATATGTAACAGTTACGCTCAGTCATACCACGTGTCCCGAAGCGCGCATTTTTGAGGCATTGACTCGAGACTACAATGGTTCTACATTAATCAACGTAATTGGTGTTCTTCCTTATGTGATCAACAGTTCTCTGTTGACGGTTGCAACTTTTCTACCTATATAAAGCTAGATAATGGACGTTCATATATACCTAAATAAGTTAAAAAAAGGGACACCTACTACTTTTTACAGTTTTGCCGGTCAAAAGCAAATAAATAAGTTGTTCGTAGACATATAGAATATGTTAAACTCGAGGTCTTTTCCTTCGCGCTATAGTAAGCATTATTACAGCTGTATTTAAGTATATAATGCATAGCTCCATAGCAAATATCAATTCCCCCGTAACGTCTTATGTTAAAAAGAACGTCTACAAAAAATGCAACGGGGCATTATTAATTTAGCTAATTCCTTATAGTTGACCTAATATCTCAACTTTCGGCGTTTCGATTCAATCGATATCCGTGCACACAATTCGAACTAAGCGTGCGCTTTTACATTGCGTAGATATTAAAATTTCCACTGGTATTAGAATTATAATATTAAGATCCAACCTCACAGAGGCTGTTGGATGGGGTAGACCACAATAACCCTTTCACCGCTCTCAGAAAGTTATACAGCGGTTTTTTTTTTTTTTTCATTGCGTAGAAGCGTACACTTATCTATGATATTATAAATGTCGTAATTCACTGGTTCAGCCTTTCGATTTTGAGACACAGGCAGTGAAAGGGTTAGATATATTCTAATTCTGCGTCTGCGCTTTCTTTCCCCCCCGTGGTTTGATGCTTTCCGAAATCTGCCACATTGCCTCCTCACAAAGGAAATCGCTGAAGTTATTGAAAAACGTTATAATCCGCTCGTTTTTCTTGAAAGAGTACGTGCTGGAAGAAAGAACCAACATACAATGATTTTGATCATGAAAACAGTATTAACTGTCAATCGATCGCTTTAGTAACACTCACCCTTTCTTAAACCTTTTCATGTTTTCAACAATATTGAATTGTTGCCACCTTTTCGAGAAGTTAATAGTGCCATCTGGTAACAAATCGCTATTGCCGATATGCACAAATGTGAGATCCTGCAGTACAAGTCCGCTGTAATATAATAGGGTTCAAATTATGTGTGATTCAAATAGAATTGTTGTTATAACGGATGTTTAAATCAATGAAACCTCACATGTAAGGAATGCATGGCGGTTGTGTTTCTGCTAAAGCTTGCCTATATGCCCTGAAACTGCTGGAACTATCGATAAGAGCGCAATACTCCTTTAGACCTTCCGTTATGTGTTTCTGCCATTCGAGTCTTCTAATGGGTGCACTGTCCAATGCAGAAAGTAATGCTAAGTAACTATTAAAATTATTAATCTTCCTAAGGTGCTTCATTATCTTGATGAATTTGACGACGTATTTCTCTCTGTCCTTGGCTTCGTTTTCCAATCTGTGCTCTAGTATTCTTGATCTGGCCCAATACGACATCTTGTTAAAGTGTTCCGTAAATCGCGTAAGGTTAGGACTCCTTTCCTCATTTTGCTCTTGCGCCCAGATCAAGACCTCCGGTATCTCAATTTTCATGAACAAATCAGCGTCCAACAGTGTCATCTGCTCTGCTATTTGTTCGCTCTTAAAATCTAAAAGAGAAGCCTGCTTCGTTGTAACGCTCAGGGAGGAAAGAATCGGTTGCGCTGACTGCAACTGTTTGGTTGCATGTTTCTCCAAAATCTTCACGCGCAGTGCTTTTGCCATTGTAAGATCACCGCTGCACACCAATTGCTGCACGAATTCCATCAGAGTTTGTAGAAGAACGTCGTCGAGATCCGACATACTGCAAGTAAGTTGTTGTTGGAGTATAGGGGGAAAAAATTGTACTGCCTCCTATTAAATGCAATACAATTTTGGTGAACTCACGTTAAATCACTCACAACCCTCACTAGCAGGGAAAACGCCTCACGAGCGGCCCTCTGTTTGATAACATCCGGCGAGCAGGAAAATCTTTGGTGACGCCGATGTAACTTTTGAATCAGTTCCAGCGGTTGCATGAAAGTTCTGTACGTCGTCAGAAATGCCTCTTGGTAGAGAAAATCTGGAATGCCGCAGATAATGATATTAATAAAAATAAACATAAGTTAATCAGTCTGTGTTTTATTAAGTTATTGATGACATTTTAGTATTAATGTAATACCATTACAAATTGTTTACTGTGTATGATATACTGACCTGATTCTTTTTCATCTAGATAGCGTGTAAAAGCAAAGCATTGTGATTTAGATTTTTTTTCTAAAGCATAGCATGAAAACAAAGGTAGAGTAATGAAAGAGCCATACCGTGTTTGTTAGCTTTTGTAGCATGAATCAGTAATGCATCAGGATGTCCACCGCGTATGTCAGGTCCCTCTTCATCTGGTTTTTTATATACCAAATGTTTAGCAATGTCTAGCTCATCCAGGATACTATCATCTTGCTCCACGTCCCGTAATTCAAGCGCATTCTCATCGATGGATATAGATGAGAGAGCGTTGCTAGCAGGCCTTGATGTTGGCAATATAACTTCCAACGCTACATTATTATTCTGTGAATAAAAGTCTTCTGTGTTAATACTTTGACGTGTAATTTTTATCGATAGATTGTATAAGCGTTAATAAATATTTACCAATTTTATAGGTGTAGAAGGTGTAACGTCTTTTTTGTCATGTATACAAGTTGACTCCTCGGTTTTTACTGGAGTTGATGTTACGATAGGATCGCTCGTATGAATACTTTGCATGCTGATTGTTGGTTTCGGCGAGATTGGCGGTGGCGTAGTGTTTGATTTAATGGAACGAGATCTCTTTGGCGGTAATGCTGGAGGCAGACTAGAATTATTTGTTACTTCCACCAATGCTGGTGGCATATTTATGGGAACGCTGAAAGGTGTACATGTTTGTCAATTTTTTTTCAAATACAACATACATCATTAGAATAATCTAGCGGCATTGAGGTACATACTTTGAGGCATCGTGTAATGTCATAGCGTGAGCCATGAAAGAACAGGATTGCGTTGTTGTAAGGGCCATCTCGTGCTGTTGCCATTCTGTTTGCATGTGATTATAAGCTGCTACCGAATGCCGTGTACCCAAACCAGAGATGAAGTCGTTGTTACTGTGAGAGCAATTCCCGAACATTTCCATGTACGCCATGACTGCAATAGGTATAAATATATATTTATACACCAACTGTAATATTACTATGGCTGGGTTCCATCGTACTATACGTTATACTAAATTGTACAAAAATATATTTTCATTATGTGTAATACAATCGGTAGATGCAAGCATGATTTATGCTGCAATAAAATATTAAAGCACATGGTAATATGGATAGCGGAAGAACACTGATGCACAAGCAAACTTCTTCGTATGTTATTATAATAAATGATGTACGAAATATGATTAAACTCACTGGAGTAGGAGTGAAACCTTATAAACAGCATCTTTGCGGTACGTTAAATGCTACACTTCCACAATCTAGCAGTTATATAATTGGAGCAAGAGCCTTAATAATTACAGGCTTAAGAAGTGTCACAAGAGTTAAGAAGGTTTCACATCAATAGTTCTTTTACTCGACTTTAATTCGCGCTGTCATGGGAAGAAAAACTGAGCTGTACCTCCAGTTGAGTCGAGGAAGCATAACTGTTAACTGACTATTAGCGAGAAAAGGTCAATTTGATTAGAGTAACAGTACTGACACCCACATAGCTAGCTGGGAATTGGTTTTTTGAATAATCTGTCTTGAGAATGTATGAAACGATGGCAAATATGGTATGTGT
Organism: Ampulex compressa; assembly: GCA_038496175.1. Classification (NCBI taxonomy): domain Eukaryota; kingdom Metazoa; phylum Arthropoda; class Insecta; order Hymenoptera; family Ampulicidae; genus Ampulex; species Ampulex compressa. The sequence continues at coordinate 9,567 of JBCFXI010000670.1, forward strand.
ATCAGATTTCGCAAGAGAGTGTAATCTGTCTTGTTTTCTATGATCTTTGATGTTGTAGTCAAACATTTTGACATGCTGCATTAAATATTTGTTTTTGAAATTGTTTCTAATTATCATTATAGATGATTACAGTGAAAATGATATTTCATTTTTACTTTGGATTATTTATGGCAGATATCATATGCAATGATACGAATTGAAATATAAGCCACGAGTAAGCTGAAAGTATTAATAAAAAATCCAAGCTCAACATTATATGGAATCATATCCTATATATTCTTAGCAAAATTAAATTAAAAGAACAGTGAACATGCCGCAAAAAGCTTGGATCTTAAATCGTGTACAAATGCATGAAACAAAGGTATTTGACTTAGCGTGAAAGTGTTTGCTGAAGGGTTGATTTGTGTGGGCAGGATCCCACTTACCAGAATATGCCACTGATTGGAACACTGGGGGATACAAAACATTGCATCAGTTTTAACCTACTATGAGAAAACAATTTGGAACTTCTATGCTAATGTAGTCTAATCTCTAAGTAATTGGTTATTTGACATTTCTATGCACACCTTTGTAAAAGAAAAATTACTAACATATAAAGTACAATATTAACCGTATATCTCACATATCTAGTATTCTCTGGACAAAAACATCCGATAAACTATGTGGAAATTTTTGTTTAGTAACATAATATTGATAGTAATAGAGTAATCTCAAGAGCGTTGCGGATATGTAAAAACCTTTCGCAGAGATCCTTTATTACCATCGACATTTTTATTATTTTTAAAGCAACTTACTATGTCTTTTTTTGAGAGGAAGAGGCGGTGGTTTACTGGCGTCTGGACTGTCGCCGTTACTGGTATGTAAACTACACGTTGATAAATGCTCATTTTCAGGTACATTATCGTACTGAGATGGCTGACGTTCTTTTCTTCGTTTTGACCGCTTCTCAGGCAAAGCCGGAGGTACTCCATTGGTATCAGAGGTAGACGTTGATTCGATTTCCTGCATTTGAAGATCCATGCATAAAATGCGGAAGGCCGTCTTATAACGAACAATACGATAGGGGGAAAAAGAAAAAGAAATAAAAATAAATATGCATCACACACATTTACCAGTTTCTCTAAGGTAGCTGGATCTCCACTACCGGATACATTCGTGGTACTAATGGTACTTTTAGAACTAGTCATCGTCCTCTGTGTGAAAATGGAACCATTACTATCCGAGGATAACTTCGACTGTGAAAACGATTGCTGCTGTGAATTGAATGACTGGGAGTTGTAGCTAATGCTGCTTTGTTGCGATGATCTCTTGGACGTTAGACTGGAAGTGGTGGTATAACTTTGGGATGAACTTCGTTGCGAATGCATGGACACGAAACCTGACTCCTGTGTTTGCGTAGATAGCCGTTCCATCTTTCCTTCTATACCTACAACATATTTATTGCACGGTGACACTAAAATACATCTTGCCAATCTATCGTGTTTTGCTCTCGTACTGTAATACGAGTACCAAAGTAGTATCAAATTCAAGTTTGCCAAACGTTATTAATTCCCTTACAAATAAGCTCTTTCACATAATTCCAACGTAAACTGTTTCTATCTGTCATTTTATAACACTGCTATAACTGGCACGATCAGAAAGAGATTCAGGGTTTGCTCTGCCTCGAATGAAGATCTATATGGCACTGTTTATTCATATATTCAGAAGGCCGGCCGCCCACGCTACTTGCTCCACCAGCTATTTGAGGAATTCTTGCGTAATTTTAACTCTCACATCCCCCCTCCCCCCGTTTCACAATATAGCATATTATCGGTAATATTTTAGACCGATGTATACGTATAACAGACTATGCGATCTGTTTGATTATCTACCAGCAATGCAAAGAAAAAATGTTGCATGCAACGTGAATAAATACACACCAGTGAATGGATTAAGCAATTCTTGTGGTGTTTGTTGACCCAATAGCATAGTGCTCGGTATGCTTGTCTCAGAACCATCCCAGCAACTACAGTTTGAAGTACCATTAACTTGCATTCCTATAAGGATAAAATATAATTTTAGCGTGCCTTATACAACAAGAACGCATAAAAGGGAACCTTCAACGGACGTCACTTCCGTCTCACTGGAAAACAAATATTTTGAACCAAAACAACAGTTCCTCAAAGATCTTGTCTCCCTACAAGTATTACGATTCGACTGGCTTGATGATGAAGCCAAACAGAACGACGGTCGATCCGCTGAGTAAGCAGCGGCAACGCGGTACACATCTTGCCACATATGGAAATGTATTTATCCTATACCTCACATTCCCTCGCCAAAAATGCATTATAAATATCAACATAGATCGTGTTAATAAACTCGCAACCTTTTCATCCACCAATTACAACATCACGATTAGAAACAACGAGCATCCACCCTTGTGAATATGCTGGATCCATTAGCGAAATATTTTTACTTGTTATACCTTCAACAAAAGGAGAAAAAAAAAAGAAAAAAAAATCGTGCAAGAGGATAATAATAACGTTAGATTACCTTGAATGGTAGCCATGAGGCTGAGATCCATACTGTCGTTTAATGATTCGTCGTTTGGTCCCATAATCGCGCGTATCTCATCCTCATCGCGAGAATGGTTCAGGGCCGAATCCAAGCTACCTGCCGATGCGCTTAAAAGAGACGACGAATCCTCTGGAGATCTACTTCGAAGGGAAACTCTATCAAGACTAGATGCTAAAAGACCTTCAGACTCATCGAGCAGCTGCTGCGCTCTCGTTCTTCTTTTCGGAGGCAAAGGCGGCGGAGTCCCGGAAGAACTGTTCTCCTCCGACAGACAGATATTCGTCCTGCGAGCAAAGGTGCGATGGCGATGATGATGGAACAACATTTTTTTTGTTTAATTCATTTTCAGCATCGACTGCTGTAATCATTCGGTCTAGGACCTACTATTTAAGGTGGGCTCCGAACCACCAGAGCTACAATATACATAACACATGGAAAAACCAGAGGTGATGTGCTGCGGGATTCGAACCCGGACCTCCTGCGTGGAAGTCCGAGCTTCTATCCACTACAACAACAACAACACCTCTTCGACCAAAATTTGGCGATACTTTTACGACAGAACCGCTTTGAATAGGAGACTTTGGGCAATACCTGTCTGGCAGCGGTGGCTTCGGAGGTGGACTAGAATCCCTTAAAATCGACTCCGAACTGTGCGAACTGCGCACCAGGCTACTTGTCGCGGCGGTTTGCTCCAAGATTTGCCTTTCTCTCGGTGTCAAAGGTATGTCGGGTAAGGAGTTCCTTTGCGGCGTAAGTTCCGACCCATACCCCGACGTTCTGCGCCAAGTTAGAGAACAATTAATCACGGTCTAACCATTTAGGGCGAGCCCATTTTGGGATAGACAAGACGTGGGAGTTCAAGATGTCTCCGCGTAAAGTCAATGGCGATTGTGTGTTGGAAAAAAATACACATTTAGTCATGGGTAACTATTTACTGATACAAATAATGAATGCAATTCGAGTGTGTTCACGAATAGTGACTTTCTGGAGTGGGACAGATCGTGATTAAAATATGTGAAATTTTGAAGTTGGCATGAAATTGGATATCGTGTTCGATTAATTTCAACGAAACGGAACGGTTATAGTAACGATGAACGAAAGTAAGAATGAAAAGGAATTAAATAATTTCTGGGAAAATAATAAATTGCGTAATCCTACAGCCCACGGAATATCGAAAAGAACCGGTCATACCTATTACTGGTCGTCACAGGTGCCGGTTTCTGCCGATTGGCGATCTTTTCGTGCGCCAATGTGACCAAGTTATTAACCGCTTCCTCCACCAATCCGATGACGTGCGTCACATTTTCGGTGTCTAAGGCAGAAGACTGATCACCGTGTAACAGTACATCGTCGCAAAGCTTGAGCAGCTGTGCCAAAGCTTGATACACTTGATTGGTAGCGGAGCCTAACGTGGAGCTATGATAAAGCATTGGAAAAATTATATTAACTAATCTTCCAGACGCATTCATTTTTAAACCACCATCATCGAACCCAAAAATCATCTTATCGCTAAGAACATACGCTGCCAAATATGCAAATAGTCAAGCAAAGAAAATATACATCGAACCATTGATCTCGTGCAGGAAGAGACCTCGGTTAGAATAAAATATATCGATAACTTACACGATGCAAATATATAATCGACGTTTCAACGCGTTAAAATATTCTAGACAAATGAAAACCCCTTGAAAGATCTCTATCACAAGTATATAATACTCCAGCAACGTACAGAATATAATAAACGAACAGTACCTCAAGAAACTCTTTAAAATTCCTTAACGTATTATATGAATATTGATAACCTATTGTATAAATATTGATCGAGCACGAAGAAGGACGAGTACCTGTTCTCGTAGAGGAGGTAGGACTTCAGTACGGTGTGTATCGTGGTGACCGTGTCGAGAACGATGGTGCCATTACCCGGCAGCATTTCGAGCTTCTTCTTCGACACGACATCTCGGAAGTGGAGCAGCGCCAGCCGCACCTGCCGCACGTGGATGTGCAGGTCGCGTAGGGGATTCTTGTCGAGAGTCGCCGGGCTATCCGCGCATCCTGGCACGCTCTTGTCCCGCGGCGTGCGTGGCGAGGATGGCGAGGCCGCCCTCGTGGCCGCGCCGCTGCCCCCGCCACCGCTGCCGCTGCCGGGAGAACGCATGTGGGAGAGCTTCTCCAGGAAGTCCTCCTTGAAGGAACGCGCACGACGCGCTAGTTTACCTCCGCGCGCCTTCCCGCCTGAGCGCTCCTCCGCTTCTGTAACACAACGACAACATCGATGGAGAAATTGCAATGCTGTGCAATTTTATTCTTGTTCTTTAATAGCAAGCCTACCAGCCACTTTCTGGCCATATTTAGGTATACCAGGTATATCCTTGAAGAAAAGGGTATTAAGAAGAGATGTCGATGGACCGATAGAGTGATTCATAGTCTGTGGTAGAATCGTGGAAAATTTGAAAAAATGCTCTCTTAGGAAGCACAGTAATTTTTCTAAACAACGATTGACCGGTCATATTGACTAATTTGGTAGGATTAGCGTTAATTCATTTTCAGCATTAACACTCGGAGTACGGATCTGAGAAATATATTTTTTTAAATCATTCAATACGTTTTATTTGTGGTTATTCGTTCCTCGTGTATTCCTAGAGAATCATATTTGGAAGATAAAAATCTATAAGAAAATTTCGAAATTTAATTTTTGTGTAAAATTAAGCATTTCATTTCTAAGATATGGAAAAGGTTTGTAATATTTTTTGTATCGGTTATTGCTGCGGTTATTTTTTATTCAGTGATTTCTTACTTAGGTAGAAAATATTACTACTAGATATTGATCTTAAATGTCTGAGTCATTTGGGATCCGTACTCGGCATGAAGCCAGTGAGGTCCATATTTGGAGTGATAACTGCCAAAATCATTTGGCCTAGACCTACTGTTTAATACATCGATGTCGACATGTTTAGAGACGCACTTTACGTGGATACCGGAGGATTATGCGCAGGACGTAGCTCATTTATAGTGTTTTTTTTTATATCAATTTAAAGATTTTTCGAATAATATTACTTTGTGACAGGATATTTTCTGAGATTTTCTATAATTTGATCGTAGCTTACGTATTATTAACATTTCTTTAATTGATATCGCTGAGAACCCCGAAGATACCCAATTCTGCTATGCTCGACCAGAGCTGCAAATCAATGTGCAATTCTAATGGGTGACTAATCACCGGTAGAACATAGCGTGCACGTGATTATAGGGTTACTATAGCCACCGTCGGAATCGGAAGGGTTAACCCTCTGCGCTCCAGGACATTTTATGCATTTCGTTAGCCCACGCTGCAGCTTACATTCGATTTGCGTTTTTGAAGCGATCTTGAAAGCTTTTAAATCATAGGGTCCATTAATCTACCGCTTAGAATCTGAAAATGACAACCGGTAAAACGAATATGCCATATCCACGTGGCGCATATTCCACTTTGTATATTTGTGCATATGCATGCGAAATGACTATGTCGATCAAAGTATAATCCATTCAAAATGCCGTGCTCCATTAACTCTTTTCAATCCTCAAAAGAATCAGATTACAGATTATTCCGATTCTTAATAGCTTACCGACCAGTGTTACGTATACTATTTACCATAGAAAATTTTTGTCGCTTATTCGTTGGAACTAATCCGATTAGTGTCGTGATCTATCTAAACCTTTCGTGTGATAAGTAAGTAAGCGTTGCATAAGGTTCTTTTACATTCCACGGATTACGATATTTATGAAAGGCATTGTTAAGGAAACAAATTTTATTTCACGAACTATCTTGAATAAAAGAGAGTTCAAGCGTCAAAAGCATCGATTTTTAGTTAAACGGAGTCGCGACGTTATATCAAACTAGGCGATATTAAACCGGAAAGCGAATTGGGCCTGCCGCAAAATTAACCGAGTTTCGTCGTAGTCGGTTTACCGTTTGGAGAGATTGCCTAGTTAAACATTCCATAATACCTCGTATCAGGAGGCAGCTCAGTGCGAATACTACGGGCCGGTAGGAAACCACTTCCAGCGCCTCTCTCAGCTACGCCAAAGTCCATCAAAACACACTCCACGGTCTATCTATAATTTTCCTCCAATTAAACTTTAACGTTGCAAACGCGCGCCCCGCCCAGTACACTTTACAAGCCACTTCAAGATACGATGCGTCCCCTTTTTAATCTCACTCCCCATCCTTCGTTATGGGGTATAGCGCTTTTACCGCCATTCCACGTATCTGCCCTATAAAAGTCCCGGACGAGCCGTAAATTCGAAACGATAATGGCCGCCGCTGCATCGCGGCCGTAGCGCCGGCTGCGGTAAATGTGCAATGCGTTTAGTCGCCACATAATAAGCGATAAAGCCAGGAAATACGAAGTTGGCCCGGCCATTGTTTTCAGACGTCCTTTTCCTCGGGGCCCTTTTCTACGTGGGCTCTCGCGCCTCCGCAACGGGTAGGCGTATCGAACTTTGCCGTGTGCCAGCGCACACGTGCAAGCGGGGACCGGCTGCTGCATACCGCCAGGCGCCGCGCCGTTTACCTTTTTTACCGCGCCGCTAATGCCAGCCGCTCTCACCTATCGGGAGGAAAAAACGGGGCGCGGTGCAGCCACCGGGTGCGCGGAACGTGTAATGCGTCTGGTATGTTATCACTTGCGAGGAGAGACTCGACTACGGTTCCTCCTTCGATTTTGAGAAAATCGAGCAGAGGAATTGCTCTAGATATAGAACGAGCGTGGATGTATTTTTCGCTGTAGATGACCGTAGATAATAAAAGTAATATTATGGGAAAAATGTGTGTAAAGTTTGACAGAAGCGTATGGCTTGGGGGGATATTTGGGTAATCAAGTGAATCATTCGACAAATATTGGAGTCTAGCGAGAGTCACTGGTGACACGAAATATTTAGCTCTAGCTTCACCTCGAAGGAAACTTTGGCTTGTCGTAAGTTCGTAAGAATGATTGCTTAAATATTGCAGTTAAGAGACTACGATATTACGATTGGTGGATTATTCTTCGTAGTGTGGCGTCGATTATTTACATGTATTTTTCTCGTGACTAATTGGATATTTACAATTGTATGTGTCGTTAGGCTTATTGTAGATAACGAATCATTACGCTAAGAATCGTTTTTTATATACTATTGTATAATTAAATTGCGAATTGTATCTTTTGCAGGCGTTAAATTGAATATCGTTTATTCAAAATGTATTTTCACCAGTCTACTGTATTATAATACCATTCTTTCGGCAGGGTATTATTAAAAAATTGTTCAGTTTTCAGAACAACGTACAATTAAATTTATAATGTCCATAAAAACCGGAATAATGTAGATGAAGATTTTGTCGAAATATTGGATAGGATGAGAATTACAGAGGAACGTATGTTTGAATATAATGAAGGTACGAATGTAACTTTCAGCGTTAAATGCAATATTCGTACGAATTTGGTGAAAGCTAATTGACTGCCAGGGTTAACCATTGGTACTGCACATTGCGCGCCAGCGTATCATGAAAAATCGGATAAAACGGGGAATCGTAGAAATTCGCCCCTCGGCCGTAATTTCACGGGCCGTTTATACAAAACGCATGTGCAAACAAGTCAGGCAAACTAGTAATAAACGGTGCGCGCAAACAGCAGTGCCGCAGTGAATAACAAACAATGACGGCAGCAATAGTCATGAGGAATAAATGTTGTGGGCTTTACAATCATTAGGTGTGATAATTGACATATGACAACATAATTTCAATATACACACGTAAATCTACATACACTTCATAACGATAAATAATGCAAGGATAATCCTAAATACCGACATCTTATATTTCGAATCTCTATTACACGCGACTGAGTCTGACAATAAATATTTCCACGCGTTATACTTCAAGTCAAATCGTATATACAGATGATACGAAACATATGACAAAGTACATGTCGCCCGTACAAAACATTGTAAGGCTAACATTGGTTACCAAATGATATTCTGAAATACAATAATAATCACCAGTAGAATAGATGTAGAGAATTCGCACGGTCATGATCATCGTCAACGAGCAAATGATCGCATTAGGCGAGTGCCATTATGGCCCCCGAATAATACATCGTGGCAATCCTTTTTCGTTGTTATCATCGCACTCAAAGCGTCACGATCCGTCTTTCCACGGGCCCATTTCGCCTGGCGGCAAACTAATGGTGCGATAAAGATCGCAGAAATGAACCTCATGAATGGACTGCGTCGCATAAATTTTCCCCGAAAACTTGACGCACCGATGCGAACCTCGGGAGCTTTTGTGGGCAACAGCGAGCACTGCGAAAGGCAGACGCGACGAGACACGACGCGTGTCCGATAAAGTATGCCACCGCCGGCTTAGCCGGCTGCCGTGTTGACAAGAGGCCTGTCAGCATCAGAATTGAGATGTCCAACAATCAACGCGCCTATGGCACAAGAAATTCTCACGCATAAAGCTGTTCCGAGCGCAGAGGCTATTACCCTCTGCCGTTAAGCCACGCATCAATTAACAATCACGTCATAGAAATGTGCGAATCTCAAGTAATTTATGATGCTCCTAATATCCGACCGTACATTAAATTCGTTTTTGTAGGGTTGGTAACTAATTTCCCGCCGTTTTTTTAAATTTTAACATTAGGTGTTTTTGGTATAATGTTTTAAGCCGTTCAAAAGAGGATGTTTTGATCAACCAGATACGATATTTTCTTTTTTTTTGTTTGACTTAGTTTATGTCAATTTTTAGAGCGTTGAAATGGAGCATCGAGCTGAGAAAAATGACCATTTTTGACACCTTCTTCTTTTTGCTTTTAATCAAGGTTTTAAGGCCACAAAATCTGCTCGCGACATTTGTGCTGCATATGGAGAGGGTAGCTGAAAGAACCGCTCGTGATTGGTATGCCAAGTTCAAAATGGAAATTCAATGAAGAGCGATTAAACCAACTTTCGCAAAAAAATCCGCGTCAAACCACAAAGGAACTGGCAAAGAAAATGGAATGTTTCTACACAGCTACAAAAAAGCATCTTCAGTCGATGAGAAAGTTTCAGAAATGTGGAGCGTGCAAAGATAAAAAAAAACAGCAAAAACTTAGTTGCCAATCCAATACTTTATACGTTGAACAATAATATTTTTGCAAAAATTTGACCCTAGGCTAAAGGCGATTTTGGTGTTCGATATAGAAGCAGCGGCCTCTACAGGAACGTTTGTAAGGTATACATTGTACCCTCGTTATTTAGTAGGCAGTGAGGCGATGTAGAAAATATCATTATCTCTTAACATTTCATATGCATAAAGGGCTTTGCATTAAATCTCTTTACTCCTGTCCGCCCTCTAACGGCGATGTAAACCCGAGCCGCGAGCACAGAGATGAAGGCCAGGAAGAATTCGAGCCGTGCGACGATGCGGAGGCAACGAGATCACGGCGATATCCGTTATTCATGCCCCGATACGTTCGTTCATTACATTCATTATTTATCTCCCGATCTGTACGTTCGTCGCATTCGTGGTTTATCTCCCGATGCGTTCGGCAACAAAACGAGTCGGAAACGTCGATATCGCGTGGAGAGAAGCCTTGAATATGGATCCATGATACGTGCGCTGCTGGGAGAAAGGAGGTCCGAAACAGCTAATGAAATTAAATCAACCGATAATATAACCGTGTATCGAAAGTTTCTACCGAGATATCTCTAATCTGCCGCTTTCCATGTAACATAACTGGAAATTCGTAAACCGATGTTTATGCATACAATTATCCCAACGTCCAAAGGGAAAGATATAGTCTTCCATATATGTTAATTGCAGACCTAGATATTCGAAGTCCAGACAGACTCTTTACGTACCAAAGAATTGTATCGATTTCGTGCCAGATAATTCTCACAAGAGTTTAGGCGTATTAAATTTATACCTCCAAATAGACGGTGGACGATCAAAGGGATTCGCTAAATACGTATTACTTATAGGCAGATAGATAAAAGTAATCGGGAGTCTGTTCGATTCACGCGCACGATCACGATGCGTTATCGATAACAAAGGATGCGACGTTCGTCGATAAATTTACATACAGAATGAATACGGATGAAGCGACGTTTTGACTCCGACATTCACCAGGGCTGCGTAACACTCCACGTAGTATAAAAACTCTAAATCACAATAATTCGAAATCAAGCTTAACCCTTCACGGTCCCAAAAATTCTCTCCTTTGCGCCACAGATAAATTCCCACAATAGTTCACATTAAAAACATATACAATTCGTAAAGAATTCGGCAGAATTCGTAAAGAAAAGCTCTCCTAACGACCAGAAACAACGAAGCAAGCTAGAGTTTCGATCGTCGCCGACTATGATCACGGTGAAGCATCATCGATGAGCGATAATAACGCAATATCGATCCGTGCTCGAAACAGGATGGCAAAGGATTAAGCAGAGATGCACGCATCGCAGGGTGGAAAGGAGGGACAAACGGGCGATGCGCGGGTCGGTAAATCAAGTCCTATTCACGAATTCGGATTGAAACCTCAATCAGACGTGATTTGCGCCAAAGGCGCGGCACGGCGGGCCGACAGAGAGAATGGCGACGGGAGATACGGGAGATGGGATCCGGCAGAGGGGAAAGCGTGCAGACGGCCGGGATGCAAATTGCCGTGATTGACTAGATTCACGGAACGCGTTCGATTCCCATACGTTTATCCGTGGGAGAAGCACGCGGTCGGTAGCCGCACAACTTGTAGGGGTGGTTATTTGCAAACCGTGGGATAGGAGCGCGCACTACGGTCTTTCAGGCTCTTTCGGACGGAACGTCGGCGTATCTATATGCATTTGCCACGCAAATCTGCGGTGCCGTGACACAAGGGAACTGGCAGGGTAGATATCTTCGTATACCCTTCGATAGATCTATGGTTATTTTCTTGATTTATCGAAATTTTGAAGGACCTCAATGTTTGATGCTAAAATTTCGATAAATCGAGAAAATAACCGTGGATCTATGGAAGTAGAGAACCAAAAAGGTATCTTCGTACATCCTTTCGACAGACCCATGGTTATTGTCTCGATTTATGGAAATTTTGGCATCGACTATTGAGGTTGTTCAAAATTTCGACGAATTGAGAAAATAACCATGGATCTATGGAAGTAGAGAGCCAGAGAGGTATCTTTGCGCACCCTTCGACAGATCCATGGTTATTTTCTCGTTTTATGGAAATTTTTGGCATCGACTATTGAGGTGGTTCAGTGTAGGACACCGACTGAGTCAGTAATGACGCATATCGCATAAAACTACCCGTTTACAATTGGCGATATTCAAACCCAGACTTTCCGCATGAGAGTCCCAGATCGTATCCACTGTATCATCGCAGCCTGTAATTGTTTCTCGAGTGTAACCGCCTCATCGATCGTTTGCGCGGTAAAACCCCTCGACCATCGGAATACACGAAAAACGATATTCGAACCGATTGTAATATGGCAAATCTAATTTCCAGGGGAAACGCGGATGCAACAATTAGTAAATATTCATTGTGCGACTGCTTCCCAATCGGTAGAGGTCTATTCGAGGGATAATGAAACGGTTAATTAGACTTATCAGACTGGATAGTACACACCAAATGGGCGGTGATGGTATCCCGCTATTCATTGCACGCGCTGCGATCTCATGCACGTTACGCCCTGGAAATATATCATGATCAATCGCATTAAATGATTTGCCGGCATATACGCGTTATTATTGGAAGCTACAGAATAACGCTCGCTGAAGCGCCCCATTATATTACATTACTTTGGGAAGCGATTAAATTGATGACGTTCTATAAAGCATCCCATTCGTGACTATCGCCGATAAGTGAGTTAATCTAGAAAAGTAAGCATTCATTTTGAATCGTCCCTGTACGCTACTACTTCAGTCTGATTCCAATAATCCGGGAAGTATTAACCTTTTTTTTTTAATTAACGAGCATTGAAATATTAATCCTTTTGCGGATGGCTGTCTGCGGACCGCAGCCCAAGCATTTCCCTTTACCGCGGCAGGTCTCGCCGCGTTTTGAATAAAAAAAATTGAAATTATCAATAAAAAGTCACTAATGTATATACCGTATACCATTTAACAAACGTTTGTTTACGCGGTACAAAGTATAAGCGTTAGAAACAAATCTCCATGCGTACTACTTTCCCACAAAATGCTCCCAAGACTCTTCGGCCAGGTGGACACTCGCGTGTTAGAGCGCCCCCGCCGCAAAGGGCTAAAATTCAGTTTGCAGGCGAAAGTGATACCGCGAGTAGCGACAATGCCGAGTATCGATGTCAGGCCTTTACCCGTGCGTACATCGGGGTTCATCAGCGCCGATCGATATCAGCGTGCAGACGATATTGCGGTAGCGTTTAAAAAATAAAGAGCCCCGGGCAGGGGGGCTTCATCCTGCAAATGCGATTTTGCGCGATTAGAATTGCGGACAGGTGCACAGGGTTGGATCCAACGTGGTGAGCCTGTAGGACACACACCGTGGGCCGTAGGAACCTTTGTGAGGGCAGGCGTGTGCGTCGCGGCGGGCTTTCACGTGCGTCCAACACGCACACTGCCCTCCACTGGTACCGAGGCGAAGCGATTGTGTTTGTACCAGCGGTGAGGAGCTTTCATGGTGATGAATGGCCGCTAGCTGCGCGATTAAAGGGACATACGTGGAAAGTTATCGCCGTTGGCGCATTCTCCAGGCCGCTGCACCGTCACGATAACGATGAAAAGACGCCCTAATATAGTTCGTATCGCGCCACGTGCGAGAGACAGTGGCACGTACAGCGGCGTTAATGAAAACCGTACTCGATGGTGCCGTCATTAATTTCGCATCTCGCGCAGGTGCGCCGATCCTCCTCGATCGTTATTGGAAAAGCGTTCCTCGGAGGAAACCGGACAATTCGATTATCAACTTGAAATGACTTTGCCGCCTCCTGGGAAATTTTGGAGCGAGCTTGAGTGCGGCCGCGCTAAAGCGAAGCTCAAAAGCATCGTCCCCGTAACCACTCGATGGGCCCCACGATTCGGAACTCGGAATCCGACGTTCCAAAACTGTGTTTCCCCGTCGCTGTCATGGGAAATAATTAGCGGATGGGGATCGAGGGGGGGGGGGGGGGCGAAGCTTGAATGGAGATCAGCCGTGAAAGGCATAACTCCTCGCGCCTTGGGGAGGAGGCCCGTCTTCTCCCAGGTGGCATCCGGGGGGGCTCGTCGTGGAAATCCGCGACTTGAGCTCACCTCCATGGATTTTCCCGGTAAACTCGCTTAAACCGGCACGCCCGCGGAGAGAATTTGCGTCGGGGCGAACTGGTACGGGCATTAATTAACAATTACGACGGCAAATGACGGGCGCACAAACGCTAATGGGACCGAGATTCCAGTTTCCCGTGGCGTTTACACGAAGCTGCGAGGACGCTTCGACGTTGGAATTTATGAGGACGATATTACCGCGGGTGATAAACAACGGGAACTAGACTTAATTGTTTTATGGAAATCCCGGGGATTTGCATTCCCCGCTACGCTCCAATGTCCTGGGGAACTGCGGGACCGATGACGTGCGTAGGCGTACATCGCCGCGCATTCCGCACGACTTAACGAGCGATTTGGTTCGTTTTTTAACCCACGTCCCATTTTTTCCTTTTTTTTTTTTACAGCCGAGGGGCTGGCCATGGCCCGTTAGGCCGTAGCATCAGAATTCGCGGACGTGCCTCAATTTCCCGAAAAATAAAGAGCGACAAGGACCAGAGCGCGGCTGAGCGTTTCGTCCGTTCCGTTGATTACGATTGGAGAGCGTTTAACGACCGGTTTTGGGAAAAAGGATTGCGGACGTAGGGCAAAAAGGCGATTGGGACAAATCGAGATGAGGTACTTCGGATAAATGCTTTTTCATTAAGAGGCACTTTTGAGAAGGCCTCGAGGAATCCTCCTTTTCATATCGGCCAAGCACGAGCCGATATATAAGCATTCGCGAATCCGATCGGCTTTATGCAAAGACGTTGTTTTACGCGCAAGAGGCTTTTATCCCATTCGATGAGTTTCGTATAATTCGAGGCTGGCCGCTTTTCTCGATAGCACTTGGTCAGTGCTCGGAATGCATTGCGATTATCAGGTCTGTGTATAGCACAGACGCGAGGGTGTAGGGTTGGGACGAAAGTGTATTGTATCCAGATCTCCATGTCAATAGGACTTTGAGGCTCAGCACGCGGACGAATGAATGATCGTTCGTGTAACGAGAAAAGGAAATCAGGTCCGCGGCGATAATGCGGCTATCGCTGATCGACTCGGGGAAAATTGATATTAAGTATCCAAGAGTGGCGGCATTAAGGGATTTGGGGAGGGTAGTGGGTAAGCCCACGCATTCACTTCGTCTAAGTGAAGCTAATAATTGGCCTGGCCCGAAAATTGATTATCCGCGAGTTGGTTAACGATAGTGGGACTATCGACTAATGGATTTCGGATTACGGCTGGACCGAATGTGATTGCGAGTACTCGCGGCTAAAGTCGCAAGGAATTACCACGGGGAGGTGGGGTACTTTATTAAATCGAAACAATACGGCCCGCGAACAATGAACCGTTGGGTATTGAGGCGTAATCGGAAAGAAATTCGGAGGACGATAATTAAATAAGAGAAATAAATCGTGGAAAATCGCTCGTCCGTGTCGTTTAATTCACGGGGAAACCGATCGCCGAATTTTGAGCGTTAATCATCGTCGGAAGTTATAATTGCGAGGTAAAATTTCATTCGTTTTCGAGGAAAGGTTCCTGGATTATCTCACTTTATTTATTCGCTTTGATCACCGCGCCTGTACCTCGACACACCGGTGCGGGGATTAACGTTCAAAATTTCATGCCGCGTGCGATGAATATGTACCCGGAACGTGGAGTAGGATTGTCTTCGTAATATCGATGAGTCGTTTTTAATATTGATTTATCGCGACGTACCCATTACGAGTCGATATCTCGTCTAAATCAAGATTAAGTTCGATACAAAGCGACATTGGAGTTTTAGCGAATCGATGGTGAAACACCGGCTAAAAGAAAAATGTTTCACGGGTACACGATACGCGTACAAGGCGATACGTATCACGTGCACGAGTTAACACGTGTGCGACACGAGACACTACGGTTATCGTGGCTACTGGTTATCGTATATGCCACCATCACGATTCTACAGTGAACCGTGTCTAATGCCTAATACGGATTTTCCGAGTATTCGATCGCGCCGAGTAAATCAGGATCATCCCAGGGCGAGCAAAATGGCCTATTAATCAATCCCAGCCTCGGCTTTGGGCGCGCCAGGATCAACCGGAAACTCAATAGTATCGGAATGCAGGAGGATTTATCGTAATACCTTCCGACCTTCGGCTCTCGACCGCGTTACATCTATAATGGCGCTTTCGGATTTAAAGTCGCGGACTTTTCCGCCATTGTGGCGGCGTAATAATTCAATTTACGGACGCAAATGCGCCGACGATTGCAAAGGACGCGAAAACAATGCCGAGTCGATAGCTAATCTAATCCGGACCTAACCGAAATCCACTTCAGCCGATCCGAGCTTACCCGATTCTAGGAGAGCCAATTTAACTCGATCTAATCCTACTGAAACCTATGCAATCCAACTTTTCATTAAGTTTTAAATGAAAACATCTATCCACGCGAGAAAGGTAGGTGAACCATTTTCAATATAAAGCATGCCATCCTTTTGTGCAGCTTTTTTCAGGGCACGGGCACTAACTCTAAATGAACACTTATATCATATCCCGCCACAGATCTTTTGCTAACCGCAGTGATTTGCGCATGCGCACATTTTCAAATTCAACGATTCTTCATCAAAGAGCTCCTTTGGGTTATTATAACAAATCAAATCGAACTATCTTACAAGGATGATAAGTATCGAAAAGCCCTGGTTCAATGCACAAGCGATCGTCGTTATGGAAAATCGAGCAATTTTAAAACTATCAGCTTCCCTGGGCAATCTCCGCTTTTAAAGCTAGAAATTTCACACGTTTTGAGAGTTAAAAATCGTAACGAACCGAAAGCGACAAGGTATGCGCGGCGGCTGTTGAATGCGTCGCGACATTGGTATCTGCCAGTGCACATGCATTTTTGGACAATACCGGGAAGCACAAGGGGCCATCGTAGGTGCGACCGAATACAGCGGCCGTGTGCGGTATATCTACGCGCTCCAGGCAAATAATCCGTTAATTTTCCGGGACACGCGTGTCCCGCATGCACGGTAGCCAGTTTGTGCGAACGCATTCCGTGACACGAACCACCCCAAAAATAACTAGGAGGTTGTTGCACCGCCCCATGATATACGGACTATGCGTTAGGTCTCCAAAAACCGAGTGGTAGACAGCACTCGAATCTTCCTCTCTCCGAACCCCCCAGCCCTCCGCGCTCACGGCTATCCCCAAATTCCGTGCCGCGTATATACTTTCACGTTCTAAATATAATCATATCGTTTCCCCGTAACCTTCGGGAGCCCGTGTTAAAAAGGTGGACACAACCGCGGAAGAGAGCTGAGATCGCAGCCCGCCGACATGAAATGCGGACGGCGCTCTTGTGAAAATTTCGAGGGCCGGCGGATTTTACGAAAATTTTTCCCCTCGACAGTAAGAACGGAATATACGGGTTATGACTTATGGATATAATGGGGCGAGAATGATTTTAAGTACTCCATTTAGGCCTGCCCATTCAGCAGGAATCAGGCTTAAAGCCGGAACGTAACTCCCGAGCCGCGGAGAACAACGATGAGAGATATGAAGGCTCGAGCTTAAAGAGCTTTCGAAATAGCTTAAACGCCGAAAGAGGATTATTCCAAGATGGTGGCTTCGGACAACGAACTAAATTTAGTAACCGAGGCCGAAACCAGGAGCCAAAATACGTTGAAACTCCGTGAAGCGCATGGACGGGGACAGGAATTCTCGATTTGGGGACAATTGCGCTATATAACTGCACCGGTGTGGGCGCACGGGAAAGACGAAGTTGTAATTTAATGTAATGCAAACCGCTTGAGGATCCCTGATAATTAAATTTCATTACGATAACTCGTCACAAACAGCTCTAAGATCTAACTTTATCTCGACGATTAACTATAACCATACTTGAATATCTCTAAATCCGCTATGAACACATGTATTTGTATCGCCTCACTTCGCGAAGTACACGAACTTTTAAAAGTTCAAAAATTACTTATTAAAATAATTCAACGCTTAAATCCGCTTAACGGAACTTTCCACGATTTTCACTTTATTCGCAGCTGTGCGATATGGCACCTTGACCGTTTTCCTCTCCAGCTAATAAATTTTCGGCGGCACCAGACTCATTCACAGAATTCCTTCCGGGGTTTGTTAGCAGCGCACAATGTTGTGCACAAGAATACAGCGGGGAAACGGGCCACCGATCGTCGGTCCTTCCCAACCGGCGCGACCATTTGGTGCATTTGGCTTGCAGCAATGCAATTACGGGGCTTTAATGTTCACGAAATACCACGAAATACCGTTTCCAGCTGGGAATTTCATGGTTCGGCGGTGATATTAGTGGGCGCCGAGCCACCGGCCGGCCCGCTATAATGTCGTTCTCTGAATTAAGAGGGCGAATCGATGTTACGCCGCGTACCATCCTCCTAATGGCCGCCGCATAGATTCTTGAACTCGCAGGAGCCCCGAGGATTTATTGAACCTGCCGCTCGATAAGCAGAGGCTTATTGATGCCCTCCCATCGAGTTTTACGTTAACCGCCCTGGCACATGCAAAGTTCGCCCCCTGTCTGAGGATAACCACTATGGGAAGTCTTCTCCGTAGTCCGCATCGGAGGGCAGCAAATAACGAGTCGCGAGAAAGTTTCGCAAGAAGGACGCGACATCCGGCTTCACGAGCTCGAAAACGAAACGGTGAATCGAAGAAGTTTTTATTGCGTTTCGTTATGAATTTCCGATGCCGATAGTACTTGGCTATTCGCCGAATTATTACCGGCTTCATCCCGGCTGGCTCGCGTCGGTGTGGGGCACGCCTTGTTTGTCCGAGTGCGTTGGTTTCGCTGGAGCGAGGCCCAGAGGAAACGTAGCTGCGGAGAACTAATTAAGGAAAAATAATAGTGACTTCGCCACGGCGGGCCCTTAATAGGAAAGTAGTACAGCCGAGGTCGTTACCGTGAAATTAATTGCGAGTACCCACTGTTCGGAGTAATGGAAAAACCGAGAGGTCCCGATACGTAGGTGCAACGTGCCTAATTTAATTTGCGGGATAAATGAAGATGCAAGACACTCCGGCGATCTCGGCCGCGACAAATATTTGGACTCGTACAAGTCTCGGAGGGGGTTAGTTGATATAAATTATCCTCGTTCATTATCATTTGTGCTAATTAACGGACTCATCGGTGGATTTCGCGTCAGCGTGCGTAATGAACTCTCCGCTACGGAATTCTTGTCATAAAGTTATCGCGCAGCAGTTTCCACTCGTTATTTGTCAGCAATTAATATAAACTTTAATGAAACGTACGTACCCCTAGTATCGTGGATCGTGTAGTTTAATTTAACGAGAAAAGGAATAGCGATCGTGATATTACAATTTTCCGACTAGCGTTAATACTTCGCTTTGTTACACCATTATCTCTACGCGGTGCGCATACGTGCACGTTGATGGAACACTGCCAGGACCAAATGAGCGACCCATCGCGCGGAAAAAAAATATCTTTATTTATATTTATGCACCGTTACTTACATTCCTGTATCATTTACATTTCATAAATATGCGCCGCACTCGTCGCGGTATCCTGCGAAGGTCATCGTTCGCCAAACGGATAAAAATCCTGCCTCGATTTGCCGGTCAAAGTAGTTTCTCGTAATGTCAATAACGACGTCACCCTCCATTGGATGAATCCGATTTATAAAATGGCTGCCGCCAAGGTGCAGCCACGAGAGGGAAAGAAGATTGACATTCAAAGCACGAAGTATATCGTAAGACAGGAGTATCCGTCGATGCTCTTTGGGAGGCAAACAGTAGGTCCATTAAGGGGCAACTTGAAGCCCTTACAGTGTTTGGAGATAGTCGGACGAGAATTGCCTCGGAGGACCAGCAGATACGAGAGGAAGGTACCAGGCGGTAGATATAGTGTTTTTCTTTCCAAACGCGATCTTGAGAGCTTCGAAACGCAGGGTTGATTAATCAACCGCTTAGGGTCTGCGGACGACGAATAACAAAAGGAACGCGTCATATTCACGCTGTGCGTATATTGCTTCGTACACTTGTGCATACGTATGAAAAATAACAATGTTGGTAAGAGAATGGTGCTCCAAGAATTTTCCGCGCCATTAACCATTTCTGTTCTAAAACATTTCGTCCATTTCGTACCAGCCACTTGGCATTGTGCACGACATTGAAATTACGGTACAAGATACACGGTGAACAATTCGTATGAATCTCAGGCACGTCGCTGATTAAAGTAGAAGAATAATTACAAGTCTATCGAACCACGTACCAATCCTTCCGAGGAATATATAGCAAAGTGCACAATATCGAGGTATACCTAAAGAACAAACATAAAAAGATTAACAAGACAGTTTTTCGCGATACATTTCCCTTTAATCCAAGAACGAGACTGTACGTTGAGTACACGGCTTCGAACTTCGAGAAGCAAACAGTGGATCCATTAAGGGCTAAATCCGCTTTTTGCGAGGTTGAAAGGCAAAACGGGAGGGACTTTGCCGATAAGAGAAAGCTCACCTCCACTTAAGAAGAATACATGGCAATGAGTCATGCATATTCGCTCGATATTAGGCAGGGTGGCACGCCTTCGAGTTGTGGGAGTTCCTTCTGGACTTTGGATCCCAACATAAGGATGAAAATGCTGAGTCGCCGTTCTAACGTGCCTCGCAGTAAACGTGGTCTTTTCACGTGGAAAGCCGTTGGGAAAGAGGCCGGCAAAATGGGAATGGAAGTGCACTCGGCAGAAGAGCGGTAGAGCTGAGAGCCTGTGCCCTACGTAGCGCCACGTTGCATCTATGCATGCACGTGGATTTTAGAGAACTCGCCTATGGATTTATGCGCCTATATATCTGCGCCGAGATAAAACGTTTCGCCGTATGCAACATGTAGATGCGGATATTCTAAACGCTGACGGAGAACGACTTTCTGCCCCTCGCCGGCCTTTAACACTTCGACTCTCACGTCATCCGTATCTGGGTGATAGTCGAATTTCCTTTGGTCCCACGCCAAAAAGGGGGTTACTTGTTTAGTATTCATACCATTTCTGCGATCTTCAAAGTAAATAACTGCGCGGGTATATGTCTTCATTCATAAAGTGTACGATTATAAATGGAAGGAGGACTAGAACTGAATTATAATTCTCTTAATTGTGATAATGATTTGAAGGGATTTACTTTATAATTGTACTCCCGGTTTACAAAAACGGCTCGAGTACTGTCATCATTTTCCCTTTGTGATAACTCGACAGAAATGTATTTGATCACATTCTATTCAATGTACATGTCGTATATTATATAGCAAACAAAGTATGATTTGATGCAATATGTTACAGATATTTGTGACTTTATATCGAAAAAGGATGGCTGAAATATCATAACTCATCTTAGTCCTCCAAACGATCAGATCCCGAGGTTCGATTATTTTACATTTCAAGGACGCGAAAATATGTATAACAATGAATATTCGCAATTTTTCTTTGATTCGTTATAAATTCAAGTTGGAATTATCCATGACCCACCAACCGTCGATCGCCAATTCTGTACAAGCTTGCGTGCCGGTGAACGTGTTAACAACGAAATTAAAATCGGATTTTCAATGGCCCTGGAACGCGCGAAGACTTGCCAACGTCCGACGCGGCTCATATTTCAGGGCAAGAACCGGATGCGGTAATTCGAGAATTGATATCTTCAGCATTTCGCAGAAGCAAATGTAAGAAGGCGCTTCACGGACGCTCATCCCTTTGGAACGCGATTCGATTAATTAAGCCTCCGCCGTTGTAGCGCGAATATTAAAGTTTTGCCCGTAGCTCGCAATCCTTGCGACAGGCAAATTGATTTTACTTTCACGTAGGATTGTATTTATTTCGTCTAGGACTCGCCGAGATACCTGTAACAAGGTACCTCGCAAAATCGCTTTCCCCGGTAATCAAATAAGACTCCGCAAACAAGAATTCAATTTCCACCCCCGCGCACCTCCTTTCCACGGTTGCTTTCTCCCGTCCAGTATCACTCAAAAAAGGAGAAAGGTAGAATTGTGAAATCTGAAGTTCGATCGTCGCTCCTGGCTATGTAAAAATTACGCAGGGCAAAAAGCAGTCTTAACAATCTGCTCGTTGCTCCCTGCTTGATTATGAATCAATGAACTACTATTTTTTATATACCTGTACTTTTCTCGTGTTCGTAGGATACTTTTGATGAACGCTGGATATACATGTATTTTTGTTGCACAGCGTGAAACTAGAGCAGCACAAAAATATTGGTCATCGGTGGTATCGAATATTTATTGTTATTCATGCACTGTGCGGAATTTCGATGAAAGTTTTGTGGACTATAAATCGGTCGTAGATTTATACACGTGTTAACGATTAACATAATAGCATAACACGTGCGTGAAGCATGTGGTTCGAGAGGAGGGTTGTAAGAGTATACTCGAAAGTGGAAATTGGATGGAACTCAGTCGTCGGCTAACAAACTTTGGAAGTGATCTTTCTTCGAGCGATAACAGACCGTCCTTGCTTACCTAAAAATAATCATCCGCCTTACAAAGTTGCGCATTACGAAAGGCGGTCAAACTTAATTTCTAGTGTCTCAAAATTGCAGAAAAATATTAGTTAGCATCGTATCGATGCCGTTCCGTCCATCGTGCATTTGAAACACGCTTGATTATTTTCCAGCGGCTCGAAGTGGAAGTTATAAATTTGCATATCTGATGAACGCATTAATTAATCGTCTGGACTCGTGACGTAATACGTTCCATAAGCCGAAGACGCGGTGGAAAAAATGTAGCTTGACGATAAGCCGCCGGATTGCGCACGCGCATATATGAGCGATTAAAAAACATCCAAATCTTGATGCATATTCAAATCGTTATTGGCATGTTATATATTGAACATAGAATAATATGTGTACGTCATTTACTTTATATATCTTTGCGGAGCCTAAATGATTTACGTACAATGAAATACTAAACCATGGGAGCAAAATTACGCAAATATTTTTATACGGTGATAGGGGATTTGCATATCTGGTCATTAAATTTAGGACAAAAGCTTGTCCCAGGAGAGGAGAATGTACATAGGTTAAGAAACATGAGGAGAGGTTTTATCGTCAGTAAACTTATCGCTGTCAAGCAACCTGGACCTTCATCCTCCAGGGTAATACGATTCTACGACCAAAGTTGGAGCTAACAGATTAGGTTCTCGGGTTTATGAGCGAAAAGCAAAACTAAATTTTCCTCGTCTCCATTCTCCATTTTACCTGCATGCACTTCGAATTTGCAATACAAACGAGAGCTTTTATGAAACAGGAATTAGTCTAGAATGGACTTGATTCATGGTGACGCAGGGTCCCCGGGCACTCTTTTCCGTGAAATGGAAATGAATATTTCACTTTTAATACATAATTAACAAAGAAAATGAACTTGACGCCGCGAGTATCGTAAGATGAGCCGGGGACCCTGAGTCACCGCAGAGATAATAATCGTGTCACGTTCTGCAGGAATGCATATAAATAATTAATCGTGAAACAAATGTAATTTATGCACAAGTCGGTTCGTAGGAACAAGACAGCCTTAAAGCCTGGATTATACCGTGCTCGATACTTGCAACTTTACTCTCGGTGGTTCTGGTGGTACATGTGGCAAAAGGAGAAAATAATCATTTATCCTGCTAGAATTTCGAATAGATATCTTCACGTTCCAAGTTTCGCAGCTGAGGGACAGGATTTTAACAATGACGCCTGTTTCTACCAATGGACTCTATGACACACCCATGAGATATCTACGTTGCACAGACGCGACGCTCACCACACTCTGTGCAAACTAATTAACAGCTTCTTAGGTTACAACGTCCATGACAATGAACGTCCAACTTCAACTTCACCGTGCATTTGCTTTTCACTCGTGGAACGTTAACACTGGTTTACAGATTCTCTGTCATTTTCCACCGTCTAATATCTATGAGAAGAAAAGCTTTCTAAAAAAAAAAAAAATTAAAAATCAGCATCGCAACGTTCGTAATTGAAAAGGTTTGATGTAAAATTAAAAAAAAATTTCTCAATTATGACAGAAGATTCTGTTATTGGAGTATTGCAAAAAGTACGATTCATCGTTAATGCATCGAGCTTTAAACTTTCCATATAGGGAGGACCGGAGTATAAAAATAAATGTGTTAACACGCCCGATGACTTAAACGTGACCTTCGTCCTCCTCATTGAAGCGTCCAACCGCCTGCTTTCGTGCACTTGTCATGATATCATCTCTAAATTCCTTCTGCCTTCGACTTTATCGAATAACATATCCTTAATAAGGACCCGCGTACGATCGATATAAATATATTGAACCTTAAAAGATCCTTGAGCATCGTCCTGTCACCAATAACATCATTTCCTTGGATACATCGACAGTTTCAAGTCGCGAAGACCTCTTTATTAAAAGCATATCGTTCGTAAAATGTAGAGCGACGCATTGATTTAGCAATAAAGAAATAAAGGGCACGATCAGTGCAAAGTGCCATCGCGTTATTACTTCTTTAGCAAGATCGCCGTGGCGTTTGAACGAGAAAATTACGTCGCACGCCCACAGGGTGACTCACGATTGCGTGTAATAGTATAAACGGAAAAGCTTCATTAACGGGACATTCATGATTGGGGAGTGACGTGATTTATCGATATGTCCTGAAAACACGAAAGTTCGTGGCCTGCCTCGATAGCGCGCCGCTTCACATGTCACTCCTGTCGCAAAGTTATTAATAAACGCTATCCTGTCACCGATACTACACGTCCATCACCGACTCCACAAGTTTCAGCGATATCGGTTTCGCGATTCGAAGTTTGAATAAGAAATAAGGCCGCGGATTCGCGAAGAATCATTGACGCAATGATCAATAAGTTCACACATAACCTCTCCAATCTAGGAGAAAAAGAAAAGCGAAGGAACGATCGTGGATCGCGCCGAACGAAGCAACGTCACGTATTGCGAGTACGAGAGAATGGTAATTCTACCAGACGCTGTTATCTTTCGACTCGTGCCTCGATGCACATCCTTCCCGAGCAAAAATATGGCGTATTTACCTTCTGCCGCCCTTTAAGAGTTCAACGACGCCTGTTCCCTCACTAATGACCTTCTGAAAGCCACTCGTTCCTGCTTACGCCTCGCCCGAATCGTCCCAGAGTATGTCGAACTCGACCATTCTTCTTCGAAAGCGACTTATTGATCTTGCTCGTTGGAAAGTCGATCGAAGTGCACGAGTGGCGGACGCACAGACACGATCGTAGTCCGATCTTGAGTTGCGTCGGGCTCGTATACTTATATCGAAACGCGGAACGAAACGGCGGCGGAGATCGAAAGAGCGGCGATGCGCCTCACGCGAAACGCGGTTTAAGGAAATTGACGGTCGAACGGAAACCGCAGATTTCCCCGGCAGAACCGGACATGCCGCTGACAAACCGACAGGGACAAGCACACTGGTGCGACGGGAGAGCCGGCGAGTGAGGAGAAGAGAGAGAAAGAGAGAGAGAGACAGGGACAGAGAGGAACGAGACGACGTACGTCCGGAGCGCGTGGCGTGTGCGCATCGACTGCTAACTAACTTCGCCGGGCGAGCCTCGAGCACGATCTCCTCTTGCGGTCCTTGTCGTTTCCACGTGCGTACCCCCGTCTGCTCGTCCCGCTCGCGCCCACTTATCTCCACCTATCCTCCTTTTCCCTTTTCGTGGCGCGTCTTCTCCCTCACCCGCGGCTTCTTTCCTCCTCCACCTTCGATTTCGTCCCTCCACCACGTCCAGACGCCGTTTGCAAAGCGCATAACACCTTTTTCGCCTCTTTCGCGCTCGCACCTTCGCCCTGACAGAAAGACGCATCATCCGTGTTCGCGGCCCATTTAACATAATACCTCGGTATTTCCGCGATCAGTAGAGTTACGTTTAACTAGTTCAACGTCTGCCGCAGTTAGAATGAATAGGGAGACGAGGAAGAGACTGTGGAACTGATATGAAGAGGTATCGGCTCTTCGTGGATTGGACTTTTTTGCGATTCCACGTCGAGCACGGTTCGATATCGCGTTCTTTTGGTATCGATGCTGTGATGCATAGTGCATGCTGAACAAAGAAAATCTCGAGCGCTCGTCTATTTTGGGCGATCGAGAGTGAGTCGTTGAGAATTTTTTTTTTTTGGTTATTCAGTGTGTGTAGTTAGAAATATAGGTTTCGTGTAGGATTGTAAAGAATTAAACGATTTGGACCGCAAAGGGTTGGGGATGGGCGTAGATAATTTCAGGACGGGGATATCGGAGCCGTGGATACCTACGGTCTCTCCGAGCTCTCTTGGGTTCCCTTTTTTCCGTGACGGAAATCGAAGACAGACTTCTTGGCCTTTCCCGTGACGAAATCGGGGACCCTTCTCCCGTTTCTTGATATTCGATTCTCGAACGTGACTCCACTCTCGTGTTTCTTCGTCAGGGACTGGTTAACTAGCTCCTTCGTATGGCTTTCCATGAGTCAAGAATATAGTTTTTGAGCGGACCGTGTTAGTTTCGTTATCGATATGCTAATGCACCCCTGACGTGTCCATGTTACATTATTTATATTACTCACACTCTCGATATCCGCGACAGCGCTATCTGCGAGGCTATTTCCAGCTATGCTCTAGCCACGTAAAGGCGCGCACGGTGCAAAAATTCGTTTCCCAAAAAATAATTCCGCATACCCTGCAAGCTCCCTCGAAAAGACCACCTACGTCGGTCCTCGGAAACGATAACATCTTTGCCCATATCTCGTGCTCTTCCCGGGACATCTTTGCGCTATTTCACCGACCGCCCCGTGACCCGCCGCAATCCTAAAGTACGGGATAGCGGCGTATACCTGAGAGTGAAATGAGCCTAACTTAAGGGGCTATCGGCTATCCTGCCCTTTTAAAATAATATCCTGAAATTCTCGGAGAATTCGACAAGACTTAAGATTCGGTAACGTGGACTATTTAACGGAAAACGAATAGTTTTGATTCTTTCCACGCCTTTTTCGTTTATACGCTTATTCACACCCTTAATTCCTAAATTTCCCCGATTCATAATCGATGTATTTATTCCCTCTTTAATTACTTGAGCCGCACAACCGTGGCTAAATATTAGATTTCCACACGCGAATGTCGATCTCGTCGACAGGACTGTAACTCCAGAAGGTCAGAGAGAGTATTAATATGAGGTAGTGTGACCATCGTCATGCGTGTTATTCTGGTGATCCCTTTTCGCGAATGTCTAGCGAAATGTTTCTCCGCTTATCTCCACGGATGAACTATAAGTTTCGTGAAAAAAGATCCTGCCGACTGGTACAAATAACCTTCGTGGGATTTGCGCGTCGCGTTATCGTGCGCCTTGCCGAGGAATTCGTGGGCGCAATTTGCGTATTAATGGGGAGCCACGGTGCTGTGACTTTAGGGGGTGATAAACGTATTTCATGGCCACGGCCCGCGGCGGTGCCTCCGCGGTCGCAATTAACGGTAAAACGCGGTATTTCAATAGACATCCGGATACGAGCTCAGGTATCGCGGCCCTTCGATCGTACACATGTGTAGGGCGTACTATACGCTCAGTCTTATTGATATTCGGGAACTATAACGCTTTATCTATTATTACTCTGAGCATCCGCTTATAATTAAATTAACACATTTACTATCGTTTCTTATGTTAAAGCACGTATTTCACTTAACAAAAATTTTAATCTTATTTACTTCCGACGTAACACATAATATATCGAAAAGTGTGTTATTCTTATGGCAGAAAACTATTTGGATAAATTCTGATTCTGTTTATTATAAAAATTTGTTATTGTTATTGTGTTCTTTTTTTCTTGTATGGAAATCGTTTATTTTATCCGTTGCCACAGATACAAGAGATTTATAAAGAAATGTAGTTTATTCCTATACTGAGCAAACAGAACAGTACTGTTTTGTATTTGTATGCTAACAAGACCGTATGATTGAAGAGCGCAAAATCATTATCGATATATTTGATGGAGGATCCTTTTTAAAAGCGCGCGGAACGTTCGCGGTGTCGACAAGGATGATCGAGTAAAAGCGAGTGTCTTCAATCGATATTAAAGTTTTAAATCGGCCCGAGAAGCTATTTTACCGAAGATTAAGCGAAGCTGAAGGCGAAAATTAATGGCGCTACTCATTTTCTCTGATATTCCACGGTGGATTTACTTGACGGTACCGACGATAATAAAGTATCCCTATACACATCCAGCTGAGGCGGCTTTCCTAGTAATTGCTATCTCTGCTTGGACGGTTAATATCTCCATAGTTGGCGACAATACATTATCGTCGTTGAGAACTACTCAGGTTTACGAACGATGATCGACAAATAGGATAATCGTTGTCGATGGAAAATATGGTAATACCAGTGGTCTCAAACAATTTATATCTATGCATAAAAATCACATATAATTCCAGAAGCCCGAGCCAAGATGCAAAGCGCAGGAGGATTTGTTCCCAAGAGCCTTTATCCCGGGAGCCTTACACGATTTATCTTCGAAGTCAGCACGAACGTAAATGATAGTCTGGAAGCGTTTTACGGGGCAAAAGAAAAAAAGGTGAACGGCATTGAGGAAGTTTTAATCGAAAAAGTTTGAACAATGCGTCCACACCGGTTTTAACAATAAGTCCGATACGACTGCGCCCAGTGCGCTTTAAGCGTTTTATTATCGCTCGAATTACTCCCATACAATATTCCTATCGATTATCGGCCACTTTGATGCTCCGTTCATTTGTTTTTCCACCGATTGGGATTGGTCAATCGGCCAGGGAAATTACCAGTTTAATTAGCTGGCATGCGGAAGCCGTTCGCGTTTCTTAAGAACCATCTTTTTCATTAAACCCCGATCTTTTTCCTTTTCTTTTTCATTATCTCACCCAAGGTGCCTCAGACAAGTTAAAACGTAATTAAAATTTATATGAGACGTAATTTCTGCTGTCGCGCTTAAGGACTC
Source organism: Ampulex compressa (assembly GCA_038496175.1). Lineage (NCBI taxonomy): Eukaryota > Metazoa > Arthropoda > Insecta > Hymenoptera > Ampulicidae > Ampulex > Ampulex compressa. The sequence goes on from JBCFXI010000670.1 coordinate 38,321, forward strand.
TACAAACATTCGGCACGGCTGTACACTGTGATATTTAATTAGGCCTGCAAGATTCGTAATTTATTTAGATATAAGCTCGATTTGCGTAGATTTATTTTACGTGTCTGAATTTAAAGCGCGATGGTAAAGTTGTCGTAAACTCGGGTTTTTTAACGCATGTGCTTTCCGCAACGTGGTGTCAGGCGGTCAAGCCGGGCCTTTGACTTGCAAAAACGATCAAAAAAGGATCGTGTGCCCGTTGGAAATTTTGACAGGGGAAATGTAAATTTTCAGTAATAAAACGTAGCTGTATTTTGTAGCCAACGATGGTCAGGGGAGAATACGATGACGGGCAGCAATGTTCTTTCTGCATTATAAGAGCATGCTTCCGAAGAAAAATGCAGCCGTAAAACTGGCGTAACGAACGTGGAGGCTGGCTCGGGCGATGCGAGAAAGGAAGAAAAAAGATTATTTTTTAAGGGTACTTTTCTGCGCATATATCGCGCCTGATATTATCCGTTTACGATAAAAAGCTGGCTAAGAGGATCCGCTTTTTTACGCCTGCCGTCGTATATCTTCTAATAAGAGAACAGTAATTCTCTTTGGAGAATATCTCTTACAATCTGTTATCTCATTTTTTCCAACATAAATTGGCACAATTAAGTCATGAAATTGAATACAGTTTACATTGTAATAACGAACAGCAACGATGGAATAATAATCATGTTTTTACATATAAGGAAATGTTCTGAAGTTAATGCAGCGATTCCTGTGCGACTATTAAAAATACCAGCACCGTAGATTTTATATTTGATCCTACGAAAATATTTTCAGAAGCAATTTATCTCCATTATATAAAGTTATAACTTGCGTTCTAAAGAGCGAGGACCTGGTTAAAGTAAACATCGATTAAGGCGCTCTTACGTGCTGTTCTGCATAATGCAAAATCACTATCTTTCTTTAAAATGCAGGCGTGGTCTCGACGCGTTATCCGATAACCAAGGTAAAATGCTTTTCTTGGCAGGGTACAGTCAAATTTAGGCGTTCCGCGAAAAACGTCTCGTCTGCGGCGAGAAAAACCGCAGAGGGTTCACCGGCGGAAAAATTGGGACAAACGTAGAACATCGTTTGATGTCTGCCTCTGCACGTTCAGCCCCCAATTTGCAAAATGAAACTACCCGTTCTACTTTTCTCGGGCAATCGCGCGGCAGATGTTGCGCACGAGCTGCAAACCTGTTCTGAAAGCTTTCCTCGAGGGCAAACGCCAAAGTACAAGAGACGGGGTCTTGCTTGCGCGGCCATGCAAATTTCGCTTTGTCGTAAAATCACGTTCAAACGATCGTGAATCGCGATGTAAGAGTGCGCTTTTTCAGTACGAAGCATTGAATTTGAAGCGTAGAAATCGAGGAGAAAGGAAGAAACCGCGACGATCATCGTGACGGGATCAAATCTGGAAGCTCGGTCCTGTGAATAGCTTCCGTGACTCTTTCTCTTAAAAAGTTTTCTCCGAGGAAAAAAAAGATATAAACAGTCGTAAAGCAGTTTTCTTCGAGCCTCGTCTCGTGATATTTTCAACGGTAAATTCAGTTTTACCAATCTTACTTGGCGGCGTTTCTTGGAACACGGCGAGCGTTTTTTTTTAACGCCTTCCAAAAAAGTTTTCATTCCGTTATTTTTCCAAGCAGCCAGCGGACTGGCACTGAAGGGAAATGGAAGGATATTGGCTTACGAACGAAATCATAGCGATGGGTTTTAGCTCTTTTACCGGCAAGGACCTAATCGAATCCCGTGGAAAGAACCGGACACTATCTTCGATCGAAAGGCATTGGACTCGGGGAAGCCATACCCATCGATTTCACTTCCTTCGAAACGACTTGCAATAACATTGGTGGAGCTCTACCTCGAATCTATGACCGCTGCTGTAACCAGCAAATATCATATAACTCGGATGGATCCAACTATTTCCACTTATAAGATTTTGATCTACGACAGCGCCCTCGAGCTTTAAAGGCTTTAGACTTGAATGTTGGGAAACTTCGAAATACCATCTATAGGCGTGCCACTGCCTTTTAACCCGAGATTTACGTTCATTTCGCCTTTATGCCTTTGTCCATCGGTGAGGATTTCGAAGCAATTTAGCAGAAATTGCGGATGCAATGTGACACAGCATTGGCCATTTATCTGCGGGGGAAGCGAAGGGCGATGCGATATTACAACAACGCAAAGGAAAATAGAGGACACGCGCAAACGTGAGATTTTCATATCGCTACGATATTAAATACATTCCTCCGTGGACAACGATTCGGTATCGTTAATTAGTGCATATTCGAGTATCTCCTTCTCGCTCTAAAAATCGATATATGGGCAGATGCTACACTATGGTGCGGGCGAGGCGCGATATCGGCAAAATTGGATTGCCATGGGGACACGTGCATTGCACTCCAGCGGTGGTTTATTTCCGGAAAACAATAACCGCCGTATTAGGCACGGGATACTGAAAATAACGATCGGTCGTGTGCATGAGCGGCTTAGCTTCAAAGTAGAAAAACAGCAAAGGCCTTTATTCCTCCATTGAAAATACACACCGCATAATTCTTCATCGGCTCAACGTATTTTCGATATACTATTTACAGGAATTTATTTACGTGAATCAAACAAGTACTACCCAATTTTAAGAATGTGAGCACGCCAATATTAATAGACGCGATAGTTCGATTCCTGCACATCGTATTAAGATCAATAACGAACACCAAGCGCCGCGCAATCCGTACTATAATAAACGATCCTCCAATTACTAATTGCCATGATCGATGACAACGAGCACAATCGTTAGCTTAATTTCATGCAAAGCGAACCTCGGACAACGTAAATCAAATTCACGATGAAATCATCGCTCACGCCGGACATCGCGGTAAGATCGAATCTCGACCTCCACGACGATCAATCCTACGATCCAATATTGCACTTCGACGGTAACTAAGTTCGATTCTATATAGATAAAGAGAGGCAGCGTGGGCCGTGTACGGGGATGAGTCATAGTTTCAGAAGTCTCCTCGTTCGCCAATCCATTTATGCGCCGATATGTACCCACCCACATTTCACGGGATGTTTCATCGAATGGAAAGGCATTACCGGTGGACGAAGGTCCGTACACACGTACGTTTATAGGGGGCGGCGTATCGTGCGGGTTACCTACGTGGGGTCGCCTACAGAATACACAGCCGACGGTATCTTCTGAAAAATATTACCAGGAAGATACGATATTGTTGCCGCGTCATACTACACCCCTGGCGCTCTCCAATAAAAGGACAGCAGGAAATAATAGTTTCAATTTGCCGGCAGTAGTCCAGTTCCCCTCGTTGAAACGCATTACAAAAGAGGAGCTGGCAATTTAGGAAAAACGCAAATGAGCCCCTGGCCGACGTCGGGCGCAGGTGAATTAAATCAGGATAGCGTTTACCGAATGGCCGAGTCGTAAAGAAGAATCGGGCACGGGCGTTTAAGCGTGGAAGAGTAAGTACGAACTTGTGCCCGAGAAGGATATTGCTGCTTTGCGTAAAAGCCGAGACGTGCTTACGCTTTAATGGTACTTCACGTAATGTCACGACTGTGTAGCTTAACGGTGCAGAGGGAAGCGCTTCTCTCTGGGACGCATCTTTCCCGGTGTTCATAAATGCAAGAAACTGCGCTCTTACTCGAGGCAGAGACGGCTGTTTTGCTAATTAATGCACTTTCGGTCGTTCGTTAGAACGAGCGCCAGCGATCGTGACCGGCCTTTTTGTCCACGGAGCACTCTGCTTTTACACGATTGCCTCTAAGTCGTTTCGATCGCTCACTTTTTTCGCACGAGCTGCGTTTCCTTCCCTAAATGTACGGTCCTCAAATATCGTTTTCTTACCAATTAAATTTGCATGTACAGATCAAGTCACGCGTGTAAAGATCAAATGTGACCTGGAATTACGATGAACAAAATTTTCTTATCTCGGGTAACGTACATAAAACCCATACCAGCGTACAATCAGTGCTTCGATAACAAGGGTGTAATAAGAATGGCAAGATCGAGTTTTCAGCTTGGAAGAAACCGGCTGGATACTAAAGTCGGAAGTATACGTGGCACGTAATGGGATCCCCGATACGAAAAAGCGGTTCGATGATAAAGGTAACGTTAATACGTTCCGAACGCAAGACACGTGATAACGGAAATAAAAAGTAACGACAAACCCGAAAAGCTAGCTCCCTTGGGGGAAGAGCGCATCGTCGTCTCCAGTGCCATAGGGTGCAACGACATTTCCTCGTCGTGGGTCATTTCCGGGTGTGTACGACCGCCACATCCGTAGAATGAGACTCTATGGCCGCGTGTAACGTGGGCTCGCAGAAATTGCACCTGACTATTGCACTATGCATGCGTCCCTGTGTACCGTGGCCGGCCATAATTAGGAAGTTCTTCGGAGCGAACTACGCCTCATCAGTCTCTCGTATAACCGAGGTTGGAAATCACGCGTGCACCCTCCTCCATCTACCCCTCCGTCGATCCTTACCCCTCCGTACGCCTCTGCGTGTTCAGCGTGTGTTTACTGGCGGCACATGGTGAATGACATACGGTGCGTATCTATGCACATATTTTTTTTTCTCCTACCTGCGAGTAATCTCGAGAGAAAAGGGAGAATACTCTTTCGCCCCTCCCGGTATCGATTCTACATAAGTATCACGATCAGCGACATATACATCGATGATATAAGGGGATTGACGGAAACAACGTGAATAAGCGGAGTCCAATGATTATGAGGTTGAGGATGGTGGAAAAAATACAATAGACTCGGGGAAGAAAGTGTAGGAAAGACATCGGAGCGAGAGAAATAATATAGATACAATGGGAGTTGGATCGTTTGACTAACGTCGAAACAGAAGGTAGAGCAAACGTTTGAGAGAAAGTACGATGGAAAATTTTAGCAGAATTATTCTACAGATATATATTTTGAATAACGCTGCAATTTTCACGGTCCGTTACGCGGTTACGTGGTCGGTTACGTGGCTTACCGGTGTTAAGTCGAATGTATTTTTCAGTCTGTGTAAAAACCATTTCGTAATTTCGCGGAAAAATTCAATTTAGTTTATTCTCCAAAGTTAGTAATCAATGTACATCGACTGCAATGTTTTTGTTTACTACCTTTTAACGTGCATTTCCGATGCATACCGATCGTGCTCCGTAATGGCGTTACGTGTTGTACGAGGAAGAAATCGACGGAGGAGTTTCGGCCGCCATCCGGTTTCGTAACGTAAACTTTGCGTAGCGTGCGGCAGCAGACCGGTTGAGATACGTTGCGTATAATATCGCAAGCAAATTGTGCAAATTATGCAAATCGTGTAAACGAGCGGTTATTGAGGGTCACTGTCATTACCAATGACCGTATAAATATGCAGCGGCTGGATTTGCGCCCACGCAATACGGTCTTGCGACGAGAGTAATATTGCTCGAACCGAACTGTACAGGACGTAGGTAAACATCGCTAGTCACGTGCGAATGCCAGTAATGTCTCGCTGTTATCGATCTGCCGATACACTCTGGCATCTATTTGATTACTGGAAATTCGTAACGGGGCGATCGTCGATGCCGGCCACGCTGACGTATTGGTTACGTCGAGTCACTGAGCTCGATTGGCAGAAATGCTTTTCAAATACAAAGAAGCGAGCACCCGATGCATTGCCTCGGGAAAATATCTACGATTTAAGTTGAATATATGCGATTCGATTGACAAAGACGTAGATATTCGTGATTACGTTTTATCAGCAGTAATTATATCGAAAATATGATATTATAATTACAATGCTTTCGATAAATTTTGGAAGATTCGTCAAGTGGAAATGCAACTGCCATATTTTCTTTCAATAATTCATTCAACTCGTCCATCAAATGGCAGATATCGCGGACGGTTAATTGGACGAGTTTATTAAATCATGCACGTTTCCCGCGTTTTCTCATCGAGCCGTGCACTCGATGCTTTCTTTGCACCCTCCCCTGACAGGGAAAACCGCGTGATAATTAATCTCATTAGCGACCGTCGAGAATTCCCGGACTAATGAGATGCCTCCGCACGCTCTTGGATTTTGCCCAACGGCACGCGTTGTTTGACACGTTTCTTTCGGCAGAGGGAAGATGCGTTCCTTTGAAATACGAACTACATTTTATTCCCGTAACATTTCCAACGAGAGCGCCGGGGACCGCAAAGTTGTATAATTCGACTTCGCCGGCGAAACTTTTTAATTACTTTAGCAAACAGCGATCTTCGGGCATTCCAGATTTCGTTTCCTCCTCGCGACGCCTCGACGAAATACTTCTACGCCAAGGGATAAGGCGGAGGGACCGAGTCTCGCCGAAAAACTCTCGGTAATCATTTTACTCGTCAAACTTTCGCCCCCTCCCCTCCTTCGCCCCTCACCCGTACTAGTCCTGGTTCGGACCTCGCTTTATCAACATCCGCATCTCGTTTTGCATCCAGCGAAGCAAAATTCACTTGGGCGGAAGTTCTCGGATGAATGAGGATCGACGAGCGAGGAACCGAGTAGGCGGAAGAAAAAAAAGACCTGCGGGAGAAAAAGGAGGAGAGAAAGAGGGAAAAGGAGGAGGAGAAGGAGGTGGAGGAGGAGGATGGGGGAAAGAAATAGCGAGGAGAGTACGGAAGTACCGGGGATCCTTTTTCCATTTATTTTTGTCACCGCCATTTCCCTGCCTCCGCCATCCTTGCCCGGCTCCCGTGACGAGGAATCTCGCATTCCTTGAGCTCTCGAATGGCGCACCGTTTCAAGCCCTGGCCACCGAGGAGGACGTAGGAAGTAAGTATATAGGAGTTGGAACATCGCGGCCGAGCCACCGCCCCGACTAGCGCTCACCCCCTCCTTCAGCACGCCCGATGGAGCCAGGCGCAGTACCCCCAAAGGTACCGCGCCTGAATGCACCTCGCCCGCGAAATATTCTCCCCTGAAATTTATCGGTGCGACGACGTTAAGCCCCTTTCACCGGTAAAGCCGATTTCTTGTCATCTTTTCCCATGGTGACACCCTTTCGTCCTTCTTAAGGCCGACGCGTCGATCCGAGACACGGAGGATTTACGAGCGGATCCATCAAGCGTTGGAAAGGTGCATTATGTTAAGTCTCAATCTCCCCACCTTAGGCGCTGACTTCTTAACACCTCGAGCATCGTGTCGAAAGGATCCGTCGTACCTTTTAAACGAACCCTAAGGTTTGTTTTGCTTTTAAATGAACCCTAACGTTTGTTTTGAGATATCGATAGTTTGGTAATACTTGATATCCCACCCCCCGTGTGTTAACCCCTACTATTAAGAGGAAGGAAAAAAGGTGAGTATAGAGTATAAAGTATAGAATCGCTTGACGATTTGTGAACTTTCGACTTATAATAATCCGCGATGTTGGAAACGAATAATAATCGATTTATGACAAAGCGCGTATAGGGGAGATTAGCGAGGGTTATAAAGGATTAAGAGTCGATGCGAAGTCGTTCGTGGTATCGATATGCCACATAGACTCAGTTTCTATCCGATTGCTCGTATCTGAGCTAATGAAACGAATCGTTGGGAGAGGAGACGAGGAGACTCCTGGATGCTGTAAGTCTAGGGTTTTACACGAGTTTAACCGATCCCTGTATAATACGAGGCTTGTGTTCTAAACGTCGATGTACCGAGACACAACTCGTTGTACAGCGGGTTGTAATAACACCGACCGATGTCAACAATGGTATACCCATTTCATCCTCCCGGCTGGTGTTTCTGCAAACTCAGCTCGCTTCGCTACAATGCGAGAGGGGTTGCGCAAACAGTAGAGGTAGACAACGATATCCAACGTTTTTCCCTTGTCGGGCTTTGCACCGCTTCTTGTTTTTTTTTCCATGCTCGTCGAAGCATCGGGCTAACGGAGGATGCGAAATTTGAACTCTCTGGTAGGAAAAATAAGAATTGGACGCCCAAAGAATTTACGTTCTCGAACGTGAAGCTCGTATCGGGACGGAGGTTTAGAGAGAAAATGAGATTTTGCGGAGGGAAGGTGAAAGGTGCCAACTTGTTTTCGAATCGTTTCCTAGCACTGGAACCTTTCACCCATCGGAGATCGATCCGGCCGGAAGGGGTGACCAACCCTGGGAGCAAGAGTGCCCGAGGGCTCTTGCGAAGAGAACTCTCATGTAACGTCTTGATTAAGTGGTGGTTTACACCCTCTGGGTGCTGGGTTACCCTCGTAAAACAGGCTTCCCACTGTCGCTTCAACCTAGAGGCATTACCGTTGGAGACGTGATTGATGCAAATACCCTACCCACGGATCATTTCTGAAACAGATAATCTACTCCGTGATACGGTAATTCTTCCACGAATATTTTCATGCGTCGATTGTGAATCGACGTGTTCTTGATCGATGGAAAATGATCATAACCGTAACTTGAATATAAATTCTACCAGACCAATTTTCATTGAAAATCGACGTTGACCGATTATTGTAAAAGGAACAACGAATAAAACAGGTCGTTATTGTTTAAAAGGACTATACGAGAATTTGTTCCGTACTAAATTTAATTTTGTTAAGTACTTTATTTGGAAGAAAGAAGAATGTGAAAATGTGTAGGAAATATTGTGTATGTTTTGTTTTAAAAGAAATCCAAACGTGCTCTGGTCTATGGACGCACAGCGTAGACATATTCCGATACATATTCTGGGAGCATACGCAATTTGTAACGGCCTTAAACGGATCATTATTCTCCAGGTCGAATACGCCCTGGTATGATGCACAAGGTACCATAATAAATCTATGAAGTAACTTCGAGCAAAGAAAGACCTCCTTGTAGTCGTATATTTTAAAACGTTACTGTTCTGTTGTAAAAACAAGTTTTTTGCTTCTCCCGCTGTTTCATTTAACCAATGCGAAATTTTTTAACCGAAATACCTTCTCCGCCTCTATAAAAGTAATAAACAAGGTTAGACCGTTTGACTCTTTAGAGGTACACCCTCAAAGAATTGAGTTATTCAGAAGATACAATCCAAGAGTTCAATCGCTGCTTTTAGATTCAACATTTATTTTCATCGAATAAATATTCTACTTTCATAACAACGTATTCATCGTAAATCATGTAACACACATCTCGTTTAAGACAAGCATCCAAAGCCAATTATACCCGTAAAACCTCCGCATTAATATGCAAGCTATAAAATAGGCTACACCGTTGCAGGCAGTTAACGGACATCAAATTTGCGCAATCAAATGTTTTCAAGCTACATTTACATTTTACGGTTCAACGATTTCTACGATTTTTCTGATACACCAATCAGGCGAGGCGTATTATATTTTTTCGCAATTAAACTCGAGCTACGCAATGAATTTCTCACAATGGAATGCAGCCGAACTTTATTGCAGCACTAATTGCGCGTGCCGTACCTCTACTTATAAGCCTCGATATCCATGAACGTTTACGCACGCAAACATGGCGGATACGCGATAATGACCCGATTCGCACGCCAACTAACGAACCGGAATTTACTTCGGCATTTCTGACATCAAACGGTCGTTTTGCAGTGCCTGCAGTATCGAGAGATTGAGTATCGAGGCCCTGCGAGACATTGCCAAGGGCCGACGCGTCAGGTCAGATGAGCAGAGGGTGTTCTCCACGGGAGGGCTGCAGGTGACAGTGACCGATGAAACTCAAGTCTCGGGCGGGACTATCGGCAACGTCCAACTTGGCTGTTAAACTTTAAAATCTCAGACAAGCTTCGACAATAATAAACTGTTACAGCGTATCCAACGGCTGCGTGTAATCGAAACTGTCGAGCTCGAGGGGCGTGTAAAAGAAATTGTAAAAGCAGGGGAAAATGTACCGATACGAAAACCTGGACGGCCGGATTAAAAAAATATTAAACTTCTGATGTTCGAAACATTTATTCCGTGTTACGCAGGTACATTAATTGCAAATTATATTCGCGCTATATTTTGAAATATATGGCTGATGAACGTATCGGATTTCTAAAGCAAATTGCGGATGGATAGAAATAGAGAATCTAACAAGAGTTTATTTGGTATGATTGGACGATCGAAGCATCGTTAGGAAATAGTATGACGTCAAGTTATATTGAACATGAAAAGGTAAAGTTCCATATTTTACGAGATTTCAGATTTCCCGATAATATCAAGAAAGAGCATAAGGAGGAAAATATGAATCTGGATAATCGTCTTAATGTGGTTCTGATCGCAAATCCAAACGTCAATTAATCGCGAACTTTTACGCCTCGCAAATATTCTGGCTATGGCCACGAGCGTTTCTCGAAGTTTGGCCACCGTACGCCCACGGTTCGAAAAAGGGCACGTCACTGCCAAGAATCTATTTTTGCGGTCCATTCAAGCGTCCAAAACATTATCCGGCGTACGCTTCTTCAAAAAACAATTCCCAAAGCCAACAACGGGCCAAGAACTTCTAGCATTTAATCTGACGAAAGAGAGGCAAATGGAACGGTTTTTGTCTTAAACTCATTCCGTAAATACGGAAAAGGATTAAATGCGTCGGTCGAATTATGATATAATACCAAAGTCCTATATTATTTGTCTTCTAATTCGTACGAGTATTATACCAATTCAGAATTTTGTATTTGCGCCTCTATCGTCCTCGACCAGGATTATTGAAAGTTCGTCTCGTTTTCAAATGAACGATCTGCGGATTACGATTATGTCGAATATTTCGAATGCTGGATGCGAGCGATATAAACGATGGAGCAGGTTGCATCATGCCGGTAACCCAGAGGGAAATTACTTGGGAACGTATACGCTGTATGCATAATGGGGGGGATAGCATATACGCCATAGTAACAGGGAAGTGTTAATAGCCGGAGGTGGGACCTACGTGAGCTTGGTGTTTAATATGATTGACAGCACGAATGGGTAATTAACAACTGACTTGCTTTCACCCCCATGTGCGAGTGGCACCAGAGGGTAGTGGATTTGCCGTATACAGGGTGGTCTTAGTCATAATGCAATTACAGCCGGCGCAATCAGTTTAGAGTATATTTTGGATATGCATAAGCCGTAGCCGTACGCGTATATATGGCTTATATACGCGCTTATATTTTTCAGCTTGCGAAATTCTGTGGAAAATATCCGCCGGAAAGGGAAAAAAGCGACATCCTGCGCAATAGTATATTGCCCCGCGGGCATGAAACATGGGGTGGAGGATATTTCGAAAAATGAATCGTACGTACGCAACAACAGCGGCGAATATTCTTATTTCCGACATATAAGTTCGTACCGTGCTGTAGAGCAGAAAACAATCCCTTAGTCCTAACATTCGCTGGAATTACCTTTCAAGCTGCAGGTCGATATGGAGCCGGAAAGTGTCCTTGCATGGTTGGTCACGGCCAACAACAAAGGTGTTGTCGTGATGTGGAAGCTTTTTGATTTTGGCATATATTCCTTTTGCACTGCGTAACTACGCGTGCGCCGTCGAAAGATCGGCGAGTCGAGAAAGGTATCGTCGTACTGCGGCATCTTAGGACAGTACCTCGAAAAACCGCGACCACTCCTCGAAACATATCTTGATGCCCGACTTCTGTACGCACATCCCCATAGTTCACGATGCGCCTTTGAGAACTAATCTTTTAGTGTCTCACACACGCACAACTTTGACGATCGCGGCACTGAAAAGACGCGTAGAACTGCCTAGATACACTTGCCTTATTGTTGTGAATAATTGTCGCCGTTAGCATCATGAGTGACCCTTTACACGAAATATCTATTTGCCTATGGAAATGATACGAATCGTAAAGGTTATCCGCTTCTATTATAAACACAATGCTGGTCGAAGTTTCTAATATTGAACGATATTCTGACATTTATGATTATAAAATAATAAAGTCACAGCAAGGTATAGCTACATAAAATAATATGTTTAACGAATCAAGAACAATATTTACGAAATAAAATTCCTATGAAAGATATTTATATATATTTGCATAGCGATTAATTAAACAAACTACATTAAAAAAGAATTAGCGAAACAAGCAGGTTCTAATTTTTTTTCAATGAAGATCTCTAGGACTCCATTAAATAGTGAAATAGATGAGGAAATGACGGAGTTTTCTCTATTGGAATCATTATTGCTATCAAAGATCGAGTCATTGGGTATGAGAATGGACCAACTCCGTGAAACAAAAAGGGGGGACAAGATATTTTTTGCAATCTGCACCATACACTAGGTCATATCGAATGACACCAAGGCTGCGGTTATCGTTGGCTATCGGTAATCATAAAGTTAGTTGGTCTGAATGTAGCAATGTGTGTGTTGTTACACATGATCTCATATACCGTATATTTAGCGCTTGACGAGCAGTTTATAAGGTAAACAGATAACGAGTCTTGCAAGAGGCTGTTTTTACCGAATCTTAATTTTACGTGATGATTAAAAATAATTTTGTAGTTATTACAGAATGTGTGAATAATTTTTGATTCTGTTACCGCTTGGACATTTTCCCAGTAATTTCATACTCCCAAAGACGAATCATTATACTTCTGCTAAAAAAATTTCTGATACAAGTAGAGATCGCGACTGACACGATGCATAATAAACGTTAGCCAGCTTTTTTTGGATTATTTAAAAAAAAAATGTCGAAATCCACAAATTCGTGTATTCTAGATATGCAGATTGGCCCAAATCGACGACAAGACGGCTAAATATAAGTACGATGATACATTAACCGACCTCGAGTACTCTACCAAAGACAGTACCAACGCATCCGTGGTTTCCAGGGTGTCTATTTTAAAGCGACGATCTTCCGTCACAACTTCTAGATCTGGTACTTCCGCGTAATTTACGTAATGCGTGTAATGGGTTGAATAGTTGCCATGATTATGATAAAGATGTAAATCATTTCAAGAATGACGGAAATACAATAAATTGGATACCATAAAGCGGAATGAAAGTGGATAGAAGTCTAAAGAAATGCTCGCTACGTAGTCGCGACTCTGCTAATTAATTAAGGAAAAAATGTACCACCTCTTTTAATATTACATTAATTGTACACACTGTTGCAAAATCGGTTCTTAATGGTAAAATAAGTTGAAAGGACTTTATGGTAAAGCATAAACTGAAAACTGGGCGTATAAAATGTATTTCTGGATAGAACGCTAGCTCGAAGGAAAATCTGCGTTCACGGCGGATATACGGCTGAGAGTTTTAGGATCCGTCAGTTTGTACGACAAACGATGCACGATTACTGGAGCGAAAATTCGACCTCTTCTTTACCTTCGACCGCCTACCGAGGCCCTACATTGCTTTTACTACTTTCAGAACGATGTATATATTTCGATACAGGACCAAGAGGCCGATCGTGTAACTCGTTCCACGCTACGGTGAGCACAGCCACAGCCTCCGTCGTTTTTTCAGGCTTGCTTGCTCTAACAAAGTTATCGAATTTTCTGAAAATATTACTTTTGGCGTACACGTTAAGGCTTTGAGGTGAACTTCAAGCATCGACACGGCGCACGCGCTTGCATGTTCGATGAATATAAAAAAAAAGTGGTTGTCAATAGTTTACATTTACGTTTACAGACTTTTTCTTTCGCGACAACTTTAATAGATTAACGCTAGTTGCTGAAGAAATTATAATTTGGAGTTGCGTGTTTTTTTTTTTGTAAATTCCTGACTTTATATTTGCATTGATGTTCTCTGCAGGAAGATAGCGACGTAGTGAAATATCGAAGATAGATTTTAAAGTACATCGCTTACGTGCATGGAAGAGAAAATGCTGTAAAATTTATATTGGCGTGAAATATACACTGCAACGCATCGCCAAGAAATATAATAAGGGAATGGTCTATAAAAGGTATGGTACCAATAAACACGTAGAGGAATAAAATTTTATATAAACTTGACGGAACACCTTGTCGGATCTAATTTACTTGCAGTATACGTATATTCCAGCTCCAACATCCGTATTACGTGAAATATTTACACGTTTGCAGCGTCGCGCAGCAAATGACTTCCAGTTTAGAATAAATTCCTTTTCATTGATATTTTTATTAGCATTTTTCGTTACGAATAGTTCTTTTTTGCCTAATACTTCACTCCAATTATTTCCTGCAACGCTACAAATTTGCTGACGTGCATATCCGTTCAAATTTTATAGGCGCTTGAGATTTCCCTATTAATAATAATTACCACTGATGAACTTGCGACCTAGTTATGCTCGACTTCCTGTCACGCCTAAGGCACCTCGTTATTTTCAAAGTTCGATGGACCGCTACGTCTTAAGTGGTGGTTATATGAGTTTACGTCGTATTGAACATCTAGAAAATGACTGTGTTTCATTGAATGCGAAGATAAACAAACACATCCGCGTAGTCGATAGAAATAAGTCACGGATCGTCGAACAATTTTACATCTCGAAATAAGTACGCGAAGTATAAGTATTAAAAAAATCTAAATATATCTAAATCTAAATATATATGTTGTTATTATTATTTTTTTTTATTATGATATACGATATTTCGGTATACGGTTAATAAAAATAACTCGTGATCCGCATAACACATTACCATTGACACAAAGTATCGACCTGTCCCATATGATTAATAAGTACAGTGGATCAGGTATAACACGAAATGTCTGTATCTATTACGATGGATCGAACGCGTGGATATGTCGCCATGAATTTGCGTAACGGACAGTCCTGGACAGCGCTATTTGTTTTCTCGTGCACGTGTATTTAAGCGCGTGAAACACGTCTTGTTACTTGGGCTAAATGTATCGGGACGCATATAATCCGTCGGCTAATCAGACCTTGATCGTATATTACGCAGCATCTCTTTCAGATCTCGCCCGTTCCAGATGTCTAGACGTGTTACGATGCCATTTTTAAGATCGCTCGGCGCATCTTTCAAAATCCGTTTCCTTGACATTTTGCGCAAAATGCCTAAAGTTCCCGATCGGAATATTCCGATGCGGTCTTCGTGGAAAGTAAATTTCGCTCTTAATTATGCATACGCGCGCGAAAATTTCGAGGACGTTAATTAATTGCCGCGATGTTGCGCCAATACAAGGATCGATATATGCGCAAGCACGACCTATCCGAACTGACGGTTCACAAACGTTTTCAAAGATCCTATCGGACGGGCGGTTGACGCCGGCCTTTCAAAATGACGCGCGGTATTGATTATTCGGGAGAGAAATGTAAATACTAGGTAAATGGTATTTTAAATGATGTCGACTCGTTCGTCAAAGTTACTCGCACAATTACAATATACTTCGCCGAAGTGCCGCTCGATATTCCCTTTTAGAATATTAAAACCAACGCGGAAGAACTTGTTTCACTCTACTTCAATCTCCATTCCCATTGGCACACGACCACATTCGGTAATATCACCGTAACCCGCGTCAAATCTCCGAAAGGTTTTTCGATCGGTACAATAGTAATCCACTCAAAAATCCACGCCAATCCCCTTCCTCAAGTTAATTCAATGCCGCAGACGTAACTTCTCACGAATCACAGCACCGCCCGCGGATGTTGCCTTCGAAAAAATCGCGAGGGCTTTGAGAAGGTACGAGCGCAGAGCGTTGGCAATGAATCGAATTAAGTGCAACGAGGGATCTTCGGCGTGATGGCTAGACGAGGGCACTTCCACGAGACCACCGGGCGTAAATCTGGTCCGCAGATCGGATTCCAAACAGGTCCGAGTTACGAGGAGAGTCGGGACCAGCTTGGTCGCGAATCAGAGGTGAACTGTGCCACTCGTGGACCGTCCACTGCAGGATTGGCGGGCAATATCTGTGACTTTGGCCGGGAAAGAAGCCTTGTCTATTTTAACGGGTCAGAGAGAGGAACGGGCTAGCAAGAGCGACGCGGAAGGGGCAGGGGGGAGCGGTGAGAGGGTTAACAGAGGAGAGGGACAAAAGACCTCGCACAGAGGCTGACTCTTACGCCCGTTCTTTATTTCGACGTCGGCGAAGGAGCGAGGAGGAGGCAGGAGAGCGAGGGAGGAGGCACAATTTATTTGCGGACCCTTGCAGCACTGTGTCAGTGCGCGCCGGTCAGAAGAAGAACTGCCTCCTCCTTTCTCCCTCGCTCCTCTCGCCCTCTCCCACTCGCTCGCTATATCTCTCTCTCTCTCTCTTTCTCTCTCTCTCTTTCTTACTCGCTACCGCTGCCTGGCACTGGGACGGGCATTGTCATTGCCATTGCACCGTAGATTGAATTGCTTTGCAAGAAAACGACAACGGGGATTTCACCTTCCTTGGCCCGAATCCATACAGCTGGTTAGACGGAAAACTTCTTGATATCGTGGAAATTTATGAATTCGTCCTCACGCCAATTCGAGACGACGGCAAGGCGGACGACGAAAGGACGGAAAGTGTGTGTGTATTCTATTTAATCGGGAGACACGTAATGTTACGATGCTATGTATAGATCCGACTTTATGCATGGAAACTAATCTACCGATCTTAGCTAATAGTTGATAACTATTAATCTGATAATTAAACTAATCTTAATTTAACTGAAAACTACTAATCGTCGTAACTATGATACTGTCTGGTTTTAAAATATCGTTTGATTTTGGATCGATAGTTGCTCGATCAAATGCGCATGGAATGTAATATTTAATATAGACTGTTTATAAGCGTCCCTTAATCAGTCCATGAATTATTTAAAGCCAATCGGAATGTTCTGACCACTACGCATATTATATTTTTGGAGAAAAGATCGCGGCGGCTTTAAACTATGAAGGATGTCCTTTTCGAAATTGTAAGATGACCAAGCATATTTTTAACGTCTGAAGATTCTAGGAGAAGCACTTTTGAGCTTTCTCAGTTCTGGAGTGAGGTATTGAGATTCACGATCGACGACGGCTCAGGGAGACGGAACAAATAAGCGGCTTAGCAAGAAGGCGTTGGTGGAGGATGAAATAGAGAAATTCCCCGCCAACGACAAACTTGATCTGAATTTCGTCGACTTTCGAATATGTCCTCGCGATCGTGCGACGCCTGTAAAGATCATGCAAAGCAGCGCCTGTAAAATGAAGAAGAACATTCGTCGCGCAGCCCGTATCCCTTGCTAAGCAACGAAACTGAATTTATTATTATTATTTATCTACAATTAGTTTGTCATAAGCTAGTCAGTATTATATCCCTATGAGCAGATTCGTTGTAAATGAAAACCTTCACAATCACCAACATATCGGCTCTTATCCAGGTTTATTTATTATTCGTTTAATTCGATTCAAGACCGCTTGGTCTGCGTTTTGCCCTTTAAGGTAGATTCCAAACCATTAGCATGCCGTTATAAATACGATACGCAGAATGATCCAGAGGTTTATAGCAAGATTCAAACTCGGATCTTCCACGTGGAAGTTCCAGCTTGTATCCACCACCCCACCGTGGTTCGGTATAAATTTATTTCAAGCGTAAATTTGTTCGGGCACCTCGGTTAAGACATCGCCAGGAAAACGCGTTACGGTTTCCGCGTTCGTTGCCGCGGGTTAATTCGGCAAAATACGGGAAAGACGCAGCGGGTAAAGCCTCGCGGAAGACCTAGAATTAGGAGCTTAAGTAGGATCAACGATAACACGTGCCACGGCTGGTTTTCGCACGTGCGTAGGTTTAATTCGCATACGCATTTGCGCAGCGAAACGTGAAACAGATGCATATTCATGAATCGTGGGCCGGCGTGACTGTGTGCGATGGACCGTCGACGGCCGAGAATGCGTGTTTCTGGCACGGGCTCTGCATCGTCGGCCAGTTGACATGGGGCTTGTAACATTCGGCTGCGAATTTGCATAGATATTGGTAGGACCAAAAGGGGCGGAAGTCTGCGCATGATTGCGGTTCCTAAACAGTCGGTAGACGTATCGGTATCCAATAAGAGAATACATTACCGTATGATTCAATACAAATAACCGCATACTTTGATCGATGCCCCCCCAACGACGAGCGGTGCTCGATCGCGGTCGAAAGGAAGGAAATAAGCGTGAGCATTGCTCGCGGTACAATAGCTTGATCGATGGTGAGTTTCAAAGAAATGAATTATTTCGGGGCATCGGATGATAAAAGCCGATCACTTCGAGGTGGATTTGCCGTACAGTGGACGAGGAGGAATGGACGGAGCAAGGCCGTCATAGATAAAGCAGCCGGACTGCAACAAAGGGCATAATGGGTACAATAGCCGCCGAGCAGAAAGGAAGGGCCGTAGGAGATGGAGCAGGATTTAGTAATATTTCGATCTCGTGTTTCCACTTTCCTGCCTCTTCGCGTTACCGGTGTCGTTCGATAAACGCGCAAGAAGCCCGGAGGCTTACCACCACAGAATCGGTGTACCAAGCCGGCACGGCGCAGCAGTCACCACCATAGAATTATTTCAATGAACTACCTACCTAGTTGGGAATTTAATGAGTTCGCTTTTGAAGCGCCTCCCCGGCAGAACCTGCCTCGACGGTATAACGGATTTATTATTGACCGCACTCGCAACTCCCTCGAAGGAGGTAGCGACACAATTTTTCCAGCCCGCCATAAGTTTTGCCCCGCTTTTCCTACACACTCTCGCTGTGGCATTTTTTTCGTCGGCCGCTTTGCTTCCCGAGAAGGACGGGCCTTTTAGAACGGTTGTCGGAAAACTCGACGATCGGCAAAACGGAGAAAGAGTAATGCCTGGTACTTCGATAACCGCCTTAATTTATTCAAGTGGATTGTTAGCATTCGCTACCGGGATAATCCCAGGTCTCAAAGGAGTCGCTCGATACCACATGTTTTGGAGTAGGCAATGATCGGTTTTTACGACACGCGCGCAATGAATCTCAAGGTTTTTTAATCCTACTTCGTTCAAAACGAGGACAGCTTTTTGTTAGGTACGAAACGTGAAAGCGATTCGTGTCGAATGTAACCGAAGGTAAAATTCTGTATTCGTTATTTAAGCAAAATTTGCGTAAGGCTTTAACGCGGCGCAAGAAGGCTACTATGGGCAGAGCCGAACCCTCCCAAGTTAAGCGTCATTAATTATCATTGTCTATGTCGTTGAGCGTAGTTTTCGTTTAATTTTTTCCTACGCGTATGCTTATCGACGAGCGTGCATTAAAAAAGAAATACATCATAAAGCAACATAGAACGCGTTATGATCTCAGTCGCCAACAAATCAACTCATATTAAACGCAATTATCCAGCACTGATGACGTAGGGTACGGAGATAGTTGGTACTAGTTATCCGGCAAATTGATCAAGCTGCCTTTACTTAAGTGTATCTCCGTCCATCACCGTCCCTTCGAGGCCGAACGTATCAGTCCTGATAAGCTGCACCTGTTACTGTACAATATCACGATGAAATCGCGAAACTACAAAAACCGTACTAAAAGCAGGAAAAAATATTAAAACTGCGCATAGACGATACCTTTATCTAAGCCGCGAATCGTGTTTTTCACTCCTAGCAATAACGATAAAACCTTTCGCGCGTATGCACGCTTAAAGCCTTGTACACATACACACACACATGCATACACACACATACATACATACAGGTACAGGAATCTCGCACTATGCATCTGGTATGCAAAATGAGAATTGTAAATTGAATAAAAACATTCACCCGGGGAGGGATTAAGATGATTTACATTTTCGCGGAATGGAGGGACGAGCATAAAGGGCAAGGAGCAAAAGGTGAAACGCAAGCGGCGAGGTACCGGTGTGCGTGCGACACGGAACCACGGCACGATTGTCGTGGAAATACAGTCGTCGAGCGGGGTAGCTCTTTGTTCGGAGGGTGCAAACCCGAGACAGAAAACTCGTGACACGGGCAGCTGTTCGAATTACGCCGGGCCCGTCCTGGCGCGTGGACGGTTTATTGACACACTCTCCGGGCGGCCGTGTATTATTACCGGGCACCGCCGTTTTTACCGTGAAACGCATTGGACGCTCGCGAAAAAGGAGGAAAAAAAGGGCGATCGGCGCGGCAAGACGGGGCGGGATGAAATCTAGGAGCGCGAACGAGGGAGGACGAGAGAATCGGCAACGTCGCCTCCTTTCGCGAGGTCCGTCCGCCTTTTCGCGCGTTTCAGCTTGGCAAATAAAGGCCGACGTTGATATCATCGCAAGATGTTTCAAACGCTCGCCGCATTACCTATATCGCCGTTCCGGCTTATGCGTTTATACGAGAAATGGAAAAGAAAAGGAAGAAAGAGCGATAGACCGATCGTGGGTCGTCGTTTTCCGTCGAGAACTTTGCAAACAGGATTACCGCTTGCGTTGTCGCGAGTCTGAGATCGATGTGCCAGAGAGATTATCTCCTGGCACCGATCGAGAGGCCTAAGCGTACGACGATGTTTGATACCACTACGCGCGGATGTCTTCGCAACAAAGGCTTGCCCGCGGCGCTATATGAATGAAAAGGCATATCTGGAACAACGACGCGATGTGCCTCGCGTAAAGCGGGATAGAACGAGACAGAGTAGAGGAGGCGTGCTACGGGCCACACGCATATGCTTTTGACGTTTCGCGTCCGGTAGCGTCTAAGAACGATCGCGACAAACCGATACTCGTCTCTCGACGATCATCGAAATCCCGATTGACCGGTACACGATACAGCGTTCAACGTTCTTGATCGAACATCGAATGCATAAGCCTGTACTCGATGGTGGGGAAAAAAAGGTCGATGGTAAAGAGCAAACCGGGGTCACTCATTACGGGTATTCACCGTGGTACACTCTATTCTTTCGACATTGGGTATAGTACGAATGGCACTTACCTGCATGTTTTTCCGACTTCGGCGTGGAGGCCATCGCTACCCGGTGGTATGTCCTCACGAACCACGGCACTATCTCACCATTTCCGCGTACGTACGCATCGCAAACTACGCACCAGTGGCTGCCGCGGCGTTTTCAGTCTGATGTAAACCCGACGTGCACCGCTACATCTTCGTTTGTCGGCCATCTTTCGGGGCGCGAGCGCTCTGGGCGCCATCTGCCGGCAGGCGGGTGGAGCGGAGTCACGAGACCAGCATGGCGCATGTACTGTCATACGCGTGACATTTCATTGCGTTTTTCTTGTCGAGGAAATGCAGCTCGAACGTTGACGCCCAGAACCAAGTGGGTGCTTTATGGAAGCGCGCGTGTGAGCGCCAAGGGTGAGTTCGGCACCGTACGGGGCATCAAAATCCGTCTTGATCGCACGGGGTGGAAAGGAAACTGGGAAATCGTGGCGCGACTCGGCCGAAGCTGCGCTGGTACAGGCACGTGCAAAAAGCCCTGACGCGGGTACAGGGAACTCGATACAGTACATTGCAAAAGTTACACGCGAGGAACAGCGGTAGCACCGCGAGGAGAGGATTGTGTACCGAACGGGGGACAATCGTGTGCCGAAATATTCGCGACTTGGATGCAAGGTGCTACTCTGCTCAAACTTTCCTCGCGATCTCCATCCTGCATGCTCTATTTACCCTCGGTTGGGCATCGATTATTGAAACTGGTCAATCGCGGAAAGTTGTAAGATGGGCAATTCCGGTCTGAAGCAGCACTACGAAACGGCGAAAAAGACTGGTACGCTGAAACTATCGCATCAAAAACTCGACGAGTTTCCCCCGAATCTTCGTGCTTTAGCAGATCTGCTGCGTACCCTAGACTTGTCCTCGAACAAATTCCTTCGTATACCGGACGAAATCGGAGATTTTACGCTGCTGAAGCAGCTGAACATCAGTCAGAATAGACTGACCACATTACCAGAGGCGCTCGGTGCTCTGGTAAAGTTGGAAGGCTTGAACGCGAGCTCGAATCAAATCAGGACCATACCTTGGTCACTGTCGAAACTGACGCATCTGAAACAGGTTAACCTATCCGATAATCAAATGTCCGATTTTCCTCTCATGTTCTGCGGCTTGAAGCATTTGGACGTACTGAACCTGTCGAATAATCGGCTCACGACGATACCAGACGCTGCGGCCGCACTCCACGTGACCGAGCTTGATCTGAATAACAATCAATTATCGACAATTTCCGAAAAGCTGGCCGAATGCTCGCGCCTGAAGGCTCTCAGGTTAGAGGGTAACTGCTTGCAGCTTAATGCGATACCAATTCGCATACTTAAAGATTCGAAAGTTTCGGTCTTGGCGCTTGATGGGAATCTCTTCGAAATGAAGCAATTCGCGGACGTTGAGGGTTACGAGACATATATGGAACGATATACCGCAGTCAAGAAGAAACTGTTATGAAGATCAAATAAACTTTACTTGGCGGCCAGTAATGCGTGCAGAATATTAAAGACGATCAATGTTATTTAACCCTTTTATTGTCATGAATTTCAACTCGGCACATTTTTTGCACAATGTGTTCCTCCCTAAGACAATTTTTCCCTGAGATATCCTAATTTTTAAGGATACAAAAAGGTTACTTTTAAAAAATAAAATGGAATCGGCTGTCGCTAATAAACGATAGATTCACCCAACAAATAAACGTCGATAAAATAATGCGAGCATCACGGTGTGTTGAAAATTATCAGTGAGAGATAGTCACGAAAAATAAACGGGTGCCTTCAGGCTTATGTCGCACACGAATAAATATGTCGGATGATATTGAATATCGTCAACAATGCAAGGGTTAATTAAGATAAAAGTCGTTTTATACCTGAAAAGATACCATTTCGTGTTCGCGCAATTGTAGAAATTCGTGCTCTTGTAGTTCCAAATGCTCTTCGATAAATGTATGTTATGTTAAATTATATAACAATTGTATAATGCGAGAGGGAATTGCGGGAGCGCGTGAAGTACATCACGAGATATGAAAATTAGTCAGGCATTAGGAATAAGGTTAAAATTGGGTGGAGTCAATTTTACGTTGTCGATGTGCGTCAGACCTACGGTAGCCGTTCGTCTAACGCGAATGACACGACCTGCGCCGAAAAATGATTAAGCCATATATATGTATTATATGAAGAATGTTTGTACAGCTATTCATTCTAATTGATGTGTCCCGTAATTGTTATGACGTACAAGTGTATATCTTAAATATGTGAATGGGAAAAGGAGTATCGAACGAGAGATTATTTATGTATCACGTTTTGCACAATAACCGACTGTACCGTAGGTCGAAAAATTTTTAATCTCACGGCGAACCTTATAGGAACTGCGCCACTGATGTTAAAATGTTGGCTTTGTGAGTTACCAAATACATTGTATGCACTCGATAGCATGTTTTTTGAATACCTTTTGCATTGAATTTTTTAATAATCCACGATCCACAGTCAGATTTACCATATTACGCCTGTAATTGTACCTCTGTATCTAGTTCTTCAAAAATAAATCATGTATTTATTTTTAATAAATAGACTATATTTCATTGACTCTGACAACAAATTAAGTGGAAGATGGTCGCCCAAAAGGGGTCAAACGTGTCTATTACAAAAAGACAATTCTACCGTGTTTCAAAATGGCGTATGAGGAGTTTTACCCTATTTGTGTCGTTAACTTCGGAAACTTAATGGGAAAGGTATTGAGGTGGGGAAAAAAAAAATTTTCGTGCTGCAAGTTGCGAGATAGCAACCCTTCACTCGCGGATACGTGAGTGGCCTGGGCATTACTCGATTAAGTCCGACAAATTTGTATTCTGCTCTTTCACTGACTGGACAATTATATCTAATTTTAGAGCGGATTCAATATCCGATCGTAGTCTAATATACAATCGTTTAATCGTAATAACACGCCGTTTTTAACCGTTGCTTATGCTCGATGTGAATAAAAATTCAATCGCTCTGTTTTATTTCATATCTCCCCTCACAATGGCTCTTCCCTTTATTATCCGAATTTTACAGATTGTTGTACATTAGGCAAGTAAAAATTTGAATATAAACGGTGTGGCATAAATTAACGCGAGGCGGTTCATATATCTCATTCGCTGAGATTTGCAAATTAAGACATAGAATGGAAATACTGGCTAGCAAAAACTTTCTTACCGTTCATCAACAATTATTGGAACAGTTATGCATTTCTACATTACGGATGAATATCTCGTGCATAGAAGTTCTACTGCTCTAGTCTTTGAGAAATCTTAGATTCTTAAATACAGGGTTAAATATCAAGAGCATAATTTCTTAAATAATACATACGCAGACCTGTAATTAACAACTCTATGTAGAATTGGTAGCAGTAATGTCATCAATTGTTTATGTTATGTCTGTACCACGACAAGAGGTCTGAATGACGACCATGACCGTATACTTGCATGAGCAAACCTAGCCTATAACTTTGATCAAATATTTTCGTCGGCATACAAATTTTCAATTTTTTTTTCTTTACGATATTAAAAAACACATAAATTTAGTACAATTTGAAATGTAGCATTGTACAGTTCTAAGTTGCTACCTATAATCATCATGCATCCTAGCAACCACGAAAAATCATAAGAAAAGTTGTAGGTATGTTACGGACGGATCAAACGACAGTTTTCATTTTGCAAGACTCAACATAATTCTCTCAACACAGTATAGTACAACAAAGTACGATCGTTAAATCCTGCGGTCGGTCCATCATAATACGAAGCAGTCATAAGCTAAGAGTGCAACGGTGCCGGGGCTCGTGGATACACTCCTACGGGGAGCACTGGCATGAGCGCAGCTCGTACGATCAGCGTAGTACGTAGCAAGTGTTTCCCCGAACATGGCGGACGGTGCTCATTCGAATTTTCAAGGGACACAATGAAAGTGCACCGAGCTCGCCGCGGTGATGTCCGTGTATAAGGGCGCGTGGTGATCCTGAGGGTGGCCGACGAGGGTGCCCGGGCACCGCCGTGATCGCTGCGGCTGCATGCGCGCCAACGCGTTGCCGTCCTGACTCCACGAGATAGGGTTTTGCCGCGCCGCGACTGTGTGCCTCGGAGCGACCGACCGTGGCGGGGTCCCCATGGTTGTAAATGGCTGACGGGAATCGGAAAATGAGGGCCCAACATAGAGCGTGATTCCACGGCCAAGAAGCTGAGGTACGACATAAAGCGACATTCGGCTCCGCGACGAGGTTTGCGCGGTCCTCTACCCCGGAGGCACCACCACCGGGTCCAAGCACCGCCCGGTGCCAGGAGCGATCCCGGGGGTTGCTCGTGTGTCCGCCGTACCGCCAGTGTCGATTGATCGGGTACAGGGGGTTGTGCGTTCCACCGATCGCCCGGGTGCCTCGATTTTCATCCACGCTCCCTTCGGTCGTCGCGTTTTCGAAGGATTATTTTTGTTTATACATCGTCCCGGGCTTGCCGCTTCGGGCGAGGGTTCGCAGGTGTTCTTGTTCGCTAACCAGAGCGAGAGCGCGCATACTGGTTTTTAATGAGATGCCGATCATATGGTCTCGGTATTTCTCCCAGATTTTCGCGAGGATTTTCTTAAAGCGTAAGAAACACTCGCTGACGACAGCCGCTGTGGCCCGTTGCCCAGCGGCTCGCACGGCCACAGTCTGTTTGCATACTCGCGTGTGCGGACTGTGTTTTATGCGCGGGCGAACGTCTACGGTCATTTTCGGGATTTTCGGATCTGATCTCGATTTTCGTTATTTTTGCAACGAATCAGCCAGTTTCACATGCCTCTTTAAACTACAGTTAAACCTTACATCCTTGGTTCGAATCTCTTGAAACATTGTTCAGATAATACGATGTCGAAGAGTATGGCACAGCATGAACCTGGTTGTTCTAAGTACGATCCATAATATTAGTCAGGTACATATCATACTCCTTGGTAATTGTTTTCGTGTCTCTTGTTCAATACTGTAGTATTTAACAAGATAGTTCATATGATGCGCTTTTATGATAAACACCCCACAAATGATATGCATACATTAAGAATCGGATAGCTTAGAGCAAAGTTAGTAAAGCATTATTCTTGTTACGTACAGATTTTGCTTCTGCAAACTTGTTGTTGGTCAAGTTCTTGTTAGAGGTTATTAGTTATGTTCATATACATGTACATGTTGGTATGGTATGCTTAATATGACATGTTTTATGTTGCAGAAACAGAGTAGAAAATGTCAGAACCAGAGGAAAGTCTGGCAGCGCCGGATAGTACTACGAGGGAACAGCGACTTGGCTTCTCTCATGGAGATGACGTTCTTCTTCAACATAAAGATGGGAAATATTACCTGGGGACTGTTGTTGAGGTTTGTTCAATGTTATTCCGTGTATTTTTGGATAAGTAATATGCAAATGATGTGCATCCTTGATTAATTCGCGGTTAAAAGTTTGTCTTGCTCAAGAAATTTTTAATTTGATTACATGAAGACATATTTTATACAGGTGGATTTGGCAAGGGAAAGATGCCTTGTCAAATTCATGGACAATACGTCTGCGTGGTCCTCGGTTAAAGAGCTGACAAAGCTGGCAATGCCTGACTCTGATGTTATGTGTGTTCTTTGCAAAAAATCTCAGCCCAAGACTGATAATGACATTATTGTTTGTGACAAGTGTGGCCGTGGTTATCATCAGCTTTGTCATCAGGTATAATATTTGACTTAAGGGTGTAATATCTGGATGTATCATTTTTTCTCTGTATGATATTATTGTTTAAATGTATCGAGATTGGTTATACAAATTTTGAAAAATCTGCAATCATAGCCTCAGGTATCCAAAGAGGAAGCAGCGGTTGATGCACATTGGATGTGTAAACGATGTATAGATAGCCAACCACGGACTCGTGATCCCTTAGAACCAAAAACTTCTATGGTTAAGGCAAGTATCAGAAAAGTTTGCAGCGGCAGGGACCAACCTCAGCCACCACCAGATGATATGACAAAGTTGCCGTATGATGTAAGCAAATATATGTCCATTTTTATTTAAATACCTACTGTGTAACAAGAACTATGACAAAGAGTAATATAAAGAAAGTATAATGAGTATGTTAGTAAATATTTATTAATTAAATTTTAGCCTGATATGTTAAGCTGGGATGCACACCATAGAGTAAATGCAGAACAAATATATTGTTACTGTGGACTTAATGGAGAGTGGTATACACAAATGCTACAGTGTGCTCGTTGCAAGCAATGGTTTCATGAAAAATGTGTCAGTTGCTTAACTTATCCCCTCTATAGTGGAGATAGGCAAGTAAAATTAGATGCGGTTTAGGGATTACGATTAGTTCCATGCCTGAAACATTAGGTAATGTGACGTTTTTGCAGGTTCTATGTCTTTGTTTGTTCAATGTGCAATTATGGAAAAGAATTCGTACGGCGCTTGGAACTAAAATGGGTTGATCTGGTGCACCTGATGTTGTACAATCTGACTGTTTATAATGCTAAAAAGTATTACGATTTGGATACCGTTATTGTACCTTATGCCAATGATAACTGGAATACTTTACAGCTTCCGCCTCGGGTAAGACGGAAATGTTTTTATAGATTCTACGAATTAGACTTGTATATTTCCCTTTTTAAATTACATTTATGTATTCAAGAGCTAAATGTGTTTAATACACACCTTTGCAGCTATTTGTCATGATAAATTGCCACTTTTAGATCCGGGATGTCAGTGCTCAAGTACGAAGAGAATCTATATTGGCAATATTGACAAACAATAGGAACAGGTTTAAGTGTGGGAGAGAAATAAAAAAGCGTACTACTATTTGGGGCCTCCGTGTCAGATTACCTCCACCATGTCCTATTGTCAATCTTCCATTGTCTGGTGTAATAGATGATTCCGTTTTACGCAGATGCTGGGGTGGTAATAAAAGACTGCAATATCTTCCTCCACCTACAGGGTCAGTTATAACATTTAAGCAATGCGTGGAATATTAAAACGTGAATATGGTACAGATCAATTAAAATTGTGAAAAAACTAATATTACAGACCTGTGTATCTGCCAGAAAGTACAAAGCAATTAACTGCAATGAAACAACGTGTAGCAGAGAATTTAGAAATTTCATTAAATCCATCAGACGTAGTCATGCGGGGTACAATCTACCAAAATTCAGAAGCAGAACAAAGCTCGTGTCCAAGTCCAAGTCCGCCAAGTCAGTCTACGCAATCTTTAAGGGAGAGGTATGCACATATAAGTGTTTTCCAAAAAGTCCAATACATATATATTTATATACATTTTACGTTAATCGTTCAAGAAATCGTGTTTCTTACATTTTTAATAGGTACAGTGGAGGTGGTTTTGTGAAAAAATCATTCCCATTCCCCAAGCTTAGTTTGCAGAGAAGAAGACGCTTAATGGCATTAGGTAGTTCTCGAGAAAGAATGTTACGTAAGCATAAAAAGAGGGAGAAAGGATGCGGCGATGGTTCTTTAAGTAAGGCACAAGGTGTTCGCGAGGCAAGATACAGGAAGGCAAGGAAGCTATTGAAAAATGCGATTGCCAAGGTACGAAAATAAAATTCAATTTTTAATCTACATTTTAGCACGTGGCTTTAAATAATTGTAGCAAGAAATTGTAACCAGCGTCAATGTCTTACAGAGCAAATCTCGGAGTTCAGAAGCATCCGATTTGCCACCTACACCGCCAACTTCAGTCTCGGGTCCGCCGACACCGCCGGCAACGACTTCAGGTATGTCTGAATTGTCTGTGCCTAGCTCCGTGGACTTAATGCACCCATTACCACCGTCAACTCCTGCGGATACAAGCGGCGACGAAACTAGTTCAAGAGGAACATTGGATTCCTTTATTCCACCACCCAAAGACTTCGAGGGAAAGAACAATCCATTTAGAAACCTTAGTGATTTACTGGGTACACCGTGTAGTCTCAATCAGGCCAACTCAAGTACACCATTACCATACACTCAATCGCCCATTACGTTGCCTCTGCCTCTGACGCCCGTTATATCACAACCACCAATGGTGCGCCCAGCCAAGAGGCAGCTCTCGGAGAAGGATATCATCATAGACAGAAACGGACAGGTAAAGCGCAGACGGCAACATCGGAGAGGGCGTCCTTCGCAGCAACAATTGCAGCAACAGCTCCAGCAACAATATCAACACACCGCAAGCAAAACGGCAACGATCATACCGGCACGTAATAACGAAGTTAAAAGTGAGTTTGCGAGAAATTTAAGAAGTTCGTTTAACGGTGCCTCCAGCAGTGCGAGTAGTCAAATCGGAAACTGTGTGGACTATGCCTTGAACGGTAGGAGATTGAGGCAGCGTCAGAGCAATGACAAATTAGCCCCTCCCGATCCACAACCACAGAAGAAAGGTAGTGTACCTTCGTCCCCAAAGTGTTCTCCCGCAAAGCAAAGTACTCCCGACATATCCTTGGATGACCTCAAATCATCGGTGAACATTTACTTCGGAGCAGCCAATAGAATTGCTGCTGGTGAGAAGTTTGTCATTAAGGCGAAGAGGATAGGTTCGAACGGTCAGACTCAATACCTCATCGAGTGGGAGGGACTTAATACTTAACAGTAAAGAATCGATTTATGATCAACGTGTTGCAATCATAAATTTTTCTGTTTGGCATCGAACAAAAAGCGGCAGTCATTTCATGGGCCTCTTTTTATTTCTCGGTGTTTAAGAGAAAAAGATAGTGACAGACCGGTCTGCGTCACATGCACTGCCATTCGTTGCATATGTTTATGTAATAAGTATGTATTAATTGATGTACAATGTATGAATGTTCTTGCAAATGTAATTTTTCTTTTTTTATTCTGTTACAAATCAGGAGTCTTGTAAAGGCACAGTTCGACAAACTTCATTGCTGGACAATGAATTTACTTTACTGTTTATTTAAACTTATGCCTGTTTAATAAATTCTGTAATTATGTCGGAAGACATACAAATCCCTTTATTGTGTCACTTCGCTTTACATTCAAAATGTACCGTCCATGATTATCTTCTCAACCATTCTATTAGCATCTCTACATCTATTTTAATACGAACAGATAGGAGTGTCTCCGCAACATTTACAAGAACAATCAAGTACATTGCTTATGAACTGTAAATAGTGTAGTATAGTAGTTTCACAGAAAAATCAATGAATGTAGACCATGTGAACAAAAATACAGTTCATACCGGTTTGATATTCATTAGGGATTGGCCAATCGCTCCTTGGGTGTTTTGGAGTAGATCACAAGTATGACAACAAAAGATGGATCGAAACTGACAGTTGTTCCTCTCACTTGAGCTAACATACTAGCAAATGTTAGTGGTTAGTAGTAAAGAGTAAAACAAAGCAGACATCCTGCAAAGGTTATTTTTCAATACAATTGTAGGGATAGACATCAGCTACTGTAACTTCATCCTCTTGGACTGAGTTTTATGTATCACGTTGCCAGCTATAATATACACGCAATCAAAATTATTTTTGCATGTAAATGCAATATACCTTAAAATATCAGCTCTGATTTTTATCGTCTGCAAAATACGTATACAACAAGCAATGCATCATAACTTTTCGATACCATTACCAACACAAATACTATATCGATGCAATAATTGAAAAAGCATAAAATTAGATTAGATCGTTCTACGGTTTGAGATGATGAAGATACAGTTATGGCATTGCTCACTATTATACAAGACTAAGGGAAAACGACATACCTATTTCGTACGACATAAAATTAAAGAAATCATACACTGAATACGTAAGTGGTTGGCCAAGTTATCTGTGCAAAACAATGTAATGCAGATTTCGCTAAACGGTTTTTCAAACGTGAAATACTTTTGAACTTGTAGCGTAGTTATCGAGTCTTCACAAGGGTTGAAGATGTAGGGAATAAAGCAGAATTGTGTGTAATAGATACATTGCGTATAATAAACGATTTTCGTACGGTATTTTCCGAATTCCGTAGGGCACGTTTTGATGAATGCTACCGTAGTCAATCGAGATTACGCAGTAACGAATTTTCATACTATAACTTTTATATGAACTTTTCTTTTCTCAAAGTATACGGTCTACTGGTGTAATTGCGTATTCAACGTATTTTATAATCGGTACTGCACAGAATCTATGGTCATAACTTACTGAATCGGTAGATATTCAACGCATCTGAAAAAGTTTTGCAGTAGCGATTATTAAAGATTCAAATCAAAAGAGCTTATTAGGAGTGATAAATCGCTTGATTTCTCGTCGACATGAATTTACAATCACATCTAGAATCAATCCTCGGTTTTCTCCGTATTTTTACGGAGACGATAGTTTCTATATCGTGATGTGATTAACAGAATGGTGTAATGGGAAACTGCCGTGATGTAGAAGGTGCTCGATAAATTTTCTTTCTCGCCTAAGTACAGCAGGCGCACGAATAATTCAGGAATAAATTCGCGCGTTAATGGAATGGACGTTTATTAAAAATTGCCCTGTACCACTCTTCTACATTTTCTTTGATGCTCGATTCTTGGCGGCACACGCTAAAAAATGTTCATGTAAGTTTCCCAAGCTTTTAACGCGACTAATTCGTGAACGCTTTATGTTTCGCCAGATGTACCGACGATGAATCATCCTTAGACGTTATTATTTATTTAAATTCTCAAATATCGTGTCATTCATATTGCAGTCCTTTTAAGAACAGCGACATCTCGTCCCGATTATTCTCGTGCCTCGTCATATAATCCATCATTCTTTTAGCAATGGCTATTATTTTTTAAACAGCGCAAATTCGATCGCAAAAACTCCAAATGAATTCGTTTCATCCTTACGTAGCGCTTCACTTTAAGCGCTTGAGCAAGATGTGTTCAATACATTTACTTCGATATGTCTAAGAGAAATATTTCATATTATATTTACTTCAAGCCTTTTTCACGCGCCAAAACTATACACCCCTGGCGGTAATTTCTACTTACCGTGTATCCCAACTAGAATCACTTGTATCCACGCAAAGCCTGGCGATCAACATCGTTTCCCCTCTAAACGAATATGTAGCATGTAATTGTCGAGCGAAGGTAGGAAGGTGGACACTGCCAAACCTCTAAGTTATATTTAATAAACGACCTTAGACAACCCTGCGCTATGATTATATTAATTTTTAATTAGACGAATTTCGGACTAACAATTATCCTCGCCGATCGTTTGACACGCGTGAGGCAACGAGAACACGAGTACAAGCTGTTTTAAGTAGTATTTTCGCGGGTACGTTGACGAACGTACCGTCCATGGTATTCCAGGAGAGGATCATCCGCGAGGAATGTAAAACCCGACGGCGGTCATTCGATTTTAATTTCCCGATGTGCTTAAGTAGACTAGAACGTGGGCACGTTTGTGTGTGCCCATCGAAGGGCCTGTTGCCGGACCACCTTTGTTCTTTGTATTTCCGAAACCAAGTTTGTACAACGTTACGTACGATTTCGAGGAGTCGAGGGCAACGTTATTCTTCGCCGCGCGCATGCGCAACCGCGGAGCTTCCCTTGTGCGAATGTTCAAGACCGTGGTCGTCGGTGTGCTTTTCTAGGGGGCCATCGAAGGGACCTCCACGATCGACGAACGTCCGCGTGGAAGCGCCTGTTGCGCGCGACGAAGGATGTCGATTAGTTAATTATCCACGAGGAACGAACTTTATATTAACGATGTGTGCTGGATCAGCACCCCTCCGCGACCACGCGCCGAATTTCGCACGCGCCACGTCCTGCGAGATTCGGAGGAGGCGAAGATGTACTGCCAGTAACGTATGTAAATATTACGTCCCCCTCAACCCACCCTCCTCCCAGGACCCACTCTCCCGATTCCCTTTTTAAGACATTAATATTCTACAGATACGCCAGAATACGCATAGTTATACGTTATATACTGTTTGTAAGGTGATAACAGCGTGGAATCGAGGAATGCCTCGGACTACTTCCATTGGACGCTTCGTCCACTCGTATACCGTCATTGGAAAAACGCTCAGTGTTCTCCGTCTGAGATTTCGTCAAATTCCGCTATTTTCTCACCTTTCGTAAGTCGCGCGTTATATTTTCTACGAGAAGGGACTGAGACTCATTGAAATGAGTTTGCCGAACAGGCGGTCGCGAATTTGCGAGCTTGTCCAGGAAATTTCCTTACAAAGTTTGTGAGCTTGCGCCTCGATCGCTTCAATGTTACTCGATACTCGAGTTGTTCTTACTTCAAATTGTGCTTACTCGTTTAAACTATATTTAATGGTAGTTTAATTTCAGTGAATATTTAAAGATATAGTATTCAGGAATTGTATGGAATTGGAAAACTGAGTTTGATCAAAGGTTAGATCTTTTATTGTCGATGATAAAATCAGGATTTTATTCTCCATCGTTATATTTCTACTTAAATCATGCAAAACCACCAGCTCCGGCATAAATCGGTAACCGCTCGTTCGGCGAACATCATGCAACGTATACGCACGAATAAACCGAACGTCGGCCAATTGTTAATTACCGCCAATATTTTGTATGAAATTAATTCGAGTGCTGGTTACCCGAATGATCTCACCTTCGCCGATGAATTAAATTAAAATTTAACACATCCGTTTGCTATTGAATGTAACCAAATTGCATTTGGAATCATTCTTTTATTTACGATCGGGCGCGTTCATTGAGATGGGGATAGTAAACGAAGGGGATAATTTTCGTTAAAGAAAAATTATTAGCCACGTATCATGCATACATAGAATTTGAATTCGCGCAAACGTGGATTTCATTGTGTAAGAAAGCACGTGCTTGTACAAAAAGCTGTATATATGTCAATAGTGTTGCGTAGGTTACACCAACGACACTTTTTAAACAATTATCTCGGAGCTGCAGGAAAATTTATCGAGGGAAGGGCGGTGTTTAGCGAAGGAATGTTGCTTCACTGCAACACGGCTGCATGGCTATTGTGCCAAATTCGTCGCTAATAATTTTTCTTCGTTACCCGAATGGTCGTAATCACTGCCGCAAATGTAAAACTTTCACTCTTTGCTCATGATTTTTATATAAAGTCAATGCAATTGCCGCCAAGTTCGAAATACCATTTAGACACGTCACACAGCACTTTCTTGGGAGTCTAAGGGAAGATCAATTCTATAATCTTTTTGCGGAGAGGGATGACTGTACGCGCGCGGTGGTAGACAAAAAGTATGCGTGTCTTTAGGTGTACGCCTTGTGCTTATGAATGCGTGTGATAGATTCTAAATTAAAGAAATAATGTAAACGAGCGATCTTTCGAAGTTAAACTATTTGTTATCGTCGAAGCGAGATTAACGGCTAAGGGAAGGATCCTATCGGTGATCTGGATCAATCTCTGGAATTAGACTAATTATTGAAAGTAGAAATTTGCGGGGTTCGTAAGAGAAAATATAAAATTTCAGGCGACTAAAATTAAATTCAGAACGACATGTAGCGTATAGTTCGTGATGTCGGTGACAGGATCCTTTTTTAGTGATTTGCAACAGCGTATTTCGATCATCGAATAAGGATCCCCGATGGTCACGCGACTCATTGACTACGCTGCGCCTTGAGTTACTTACCTTGAGGCCTTTTTGGCTCACCGAAAATCTCGTTTCTTTGCGAAATTCGCGAAATCTCTGTGCGCGAGCACGTTGTACTGTTCCGCCAAAAATTCCTGTGTGATAAAAACCACTTATCTCGAGGATCTCTTGATTACGTTTCTGCGTACAATTCCATTTCTAAGATTAATTGATTAGCGAAAATCTGTACATACACACCGCCTGCACTTGTACGAATATTACGACGTCCGCTCTTCGCTCTTGGTTTCCTTCTACCGTTTAACAGTTCGAGCTCTGATGGTCGACGAATTGAAATCTGTGATGTTACGATCTCCGTTCGTTTAACACGGTTTTTTATGCGTCTACCCTTTTTCTGTCTAACTCAACGAATTTCTCAGGTTGGCTATTGGAAAAGCATTTTGTTGATTAGGACAATAATAAGTCGAAAATTCTTCCGCAGACCCAAAATCGTCGGTTACGCGCAACCGAAGTTCACGCAAGCGAGCATTCGAGGGAAGGAAAGCAATCAGGAGGGGAAGAACGGAGAGAGCATTTTTATGTTTATAATATATAAATATATAAATATATATATATAGTTTTAATTAAGATTACTTTAACGAGGTAAAGTTTTAAGCTCTTCTTTTCGAGCGGACGCCGCTCACGAGCGACTCGCTGTTGAAAAAGGGGGAACCAGCGAAGGGACATTCGATCTTCCTCCGGACGGCGAGCCCCTCGTTTGGAAAAAAAAGGGCCGCTCACCGTGTTCATTGTTATTTTACTCAGCTTGTGTAAAAGAGACTGATGCATAAATCCCGTCACTCTTCATTTTCATACTCGGACTTCATTGTTTTCATTGTGACTCGAACGCGCATACGGAGATCCACGTACAAAATAAAAGGAAAATGGAATGAAAGATTGCCGATGGTCGATCGGCGATCGAGGAAACGCTGCTGTAAAGAGAGAATAATAAACGATACGTGTAGACCTTATAAACGAATTGAACATTGGCTTTACCCGAATTCCACCCATCCTGCGTCCCTGGCTGCATAACACCAGGTTTTCTGCTGTTCGCACATCGAATGTTCCACTCGGTCTGTTCGGGAATTACTTTCAGGCCTTTCTTTTTTACTTTTTATTGCTATGATACAATTTGATCGTTGTGTAAAATCTGTTGCGATATACTAAACGGCATTTGTGCTTACATTATTAAGGAATAAAACGCGGAAGCATAGCACAATAGAACAGAACAACAACCCTATCGTGAATGTTAGATTATCTTTATTATTACATCCGTTTAAAAGACATAACTTATTTATAAAACTGTGGGAGCGGGTAGTGGGGCAGGATATAATAGGATCGAACAAATCCTTAGTTTACTTATAGAATAGTTAATACTAATAAAACTCAGTACTTTTTACAAGTTACAAGGAATAACAAGATCTATTATAATAATCGTAGTTCTTCTAACTTATCGTAGATATTTGTAAATTAGAGCATATGCTTATGTCTATCGCTTTTTTTAACACAGAGAGATGGTGCGTCAGAGAGCGTTTGCCGTTTAATTTTGAACACAATTCGTTACTTTTCGTTCGTACAGCGTTACGTATGTCAACTACGTATCGTACAATTTCGGCGATATGCTGATCGGGAACATAGTTTCTTCCGTTTAACTTTGCAACGCTATTGCTTACAGGGGATTGTACTTTTACTCGCTTTACGCGACGATTAGAGTTAACATTCGTATGGGATTATTTATAATAATAATTCTATTAAAGTACAATTTTCACAATATCCTTTTTCGTTATTTGGCAAATTATACGTGATCTCGGCAATTTGAGGGCAGTCGCATGAAGGTATATAATTCGTTATAAAGTTACATAAATAAAATAGTCATTCTTCTTCGAGAGCGTAATTTGCGAAGTAGGCACAGAAATTGCGTTGGACCCACGTTTTCCGATATTGGAAAGCTCCATTACACCACCGCGTAATCCAAGATTGCACCGAGGACAGTACCGCGCGCGGTTCCCCAATGCAACAGTCTATTACGCGGTATCTATATATACATATACATATATCTATATATATATATTTATGTATATATATATATGTATATATGTATATTATATTTTACGATTAATAATATAATAAAGGAAACATTGTTATTGTGTGTCAATTGTCTTACAAAAGTAGCAATAGCTAACTTACATAGTATAAAAATATGTAAAAACAGTTTGTACAAAATTGAGAGAAAAGACAATTATATAAAAGTACTCGATAGTACGTAAGATGAGCGGATAGAATGAAAGGAGTATTTACAAATTTCCTCTTGATAACGTGAACATAGGTTTAATGATACCACGGCGGCCACCGGAAGCCGCCGCGTTCTTCGCGTAATAAACGTATCACTGGTGATATATTGCAAGCGCGCACGATCTTCATCTCACAACGATAATTAATTCTTTTCTCTCGCAACAATCTACGTCAATATCCTATTATGCGTACCGTCTAGTCACGCCGTTTACGCGTAATCTAAAACTCTCTTTTGGCTTTGGCGGATGAGAGATCAGCGAATCGTCCTACAGCCCGCCCTCGCGTACTTAATTTAAGGAAATCGATACTCGTAGAGATTAACGTTAACAATTACGCTACCTTCTCAGTGGATGGCTCGGAAAAAAATTAGCAGAGGCTCGGAAGTCGTGAAAGAGGAGAGGAGAGAAAGAGGGAGAGGTGGATGACAGCGAAAGAGCGAGTAGAAGAAGGGTAAAGGTGGTGCGGGAAAAGAATAAGGGTGCCATACGTATGGAATGTCTGTGTATGGAACGATATTTGCGGGGTAAAGACAAATTCTCTGAATCTCCCGTCGACCGTACATGTTATCTCGTTCTCGTATTTTACATTACGCCCCGCCACTATCCGATAATAACGTTAATCGTTAAAGGCCATTTGGAAACGCTGCGTTTCTTCAAAACACATAATTTAATCGATTTACCTACATGGATCGCTTACTCCTAGGGCATTCAAAGGCACAATTCTCATTTTCCTCGTGCGCTCTGTACTGGGGCTGTACGAGGGCCGTTCTGGGCCATCGACGCGGAGCGAGCCGAGAAATCGGCAAGTCGCCACGGTGCCACGCAATAGTCTCGCGAACGACCAGAGGTACGATTCGAAAGCGAATCGACGTACGTATCGCCCGTGGATACTATCCCATCTGTACGGACGTGCTGTGCATTACATATTAAATAGAATATTACATATTACGTTCCGCAGAGGTCCTCGTCGAATGTGCGTGCAGCGCGAATGATTCTCCAGTTCCGTTAATCTATTTACAATACTATTGTAGCAGCAAGGTCTCGTTCCTTAATTATTGTCCGTCGGGTCTTCACTCTGGCAAGTCGAAGGCACCATTGTTCATTGAGCTGAGATACGATAAATCGGTCGATATAAAAAATATAGCGGCTATATACTTCAATCGCCTGATCCTCCAACAATATACCTAATCTCCGCTTCGTGTTTCTTTCGATTAGAGAGGCACGATGGTTAAAATGAGTACGCAGCGGTGTCTCTGATCCAGGAAAAAAGAATCTCTCCACGTATCAATATATATATATTCATTTATCTATATTTATACCCATAAATATGTAGCTGTGGCGTGCACGCCGCCCTCCAAATAATCAAATACCTTTCTCCGTCGATCCTACCAGGTAGGTCCCGTCGGTCGTGTCCGACGATACGCACCGGCATCCGCGGCTTCGTTTATACCGAGCATCCTCCGCCGACGAGGACCCACCCGACACCGGCGAGATTCACCCTCGAACTCGACGAGCTAATCACAGTTCACGTTCGTTTCACGAATTACGACTTACTCGCGCGAGAAAGAGAGCATCGCCGGTTTCATATGTAGATCGCCTCGCTGCCCTTGTTGCTTTGGTGAGCGCCGCCCCCGCCCCCGTAGGCGTTCGGCGACGCCATGCACTCGGACCAGTCGCTGTTCGAGTGGGGCGAGCTCGAGGACCAGTGGCCAGGGCTGTCGGGCGAGGGGGTGGGAAAACTCTCGGGCGCCTGCATCAGGTGCTGAGGCGTGACGTCGGGCCCGGAGTGATGGGAAGGCGGCGTCAAGTATTGATAGTACTGCTGGGTCTGCTGCTGCTGCTGCGTACTCTGCTGCTGCTGCTGCTGCTGTTGTTGTTGCTGCTGCTGCTGCTGCTGTTGTTGCTGCTGCTGCTGCTGCTGCTGGATCTGCTGCTGCGTCTGCTGCATCTGCTGCTGCTGCTGTTGCTGCTGCTGCTGCTGATTCGAGGAGTAGGGCAGGTTCTCGAAATCAAATCCGATGGGCGGCATGCCGCCGTGCTTCTGGTGGGTCGCCTGTCTCATGGCCGCGATGTGTGTCGGTGAAGTGGGGAGCGAAGGCCGACTCTTCGCCGGAGAGGGCGAGCCCATGTAGCTCGCCTGGGGCGAGAGGGTCATGTTCGACTGCACCGAGTGCGGCGGCGATTGGTTGCTGTAAGGCGGCGATAGGGTGTTCACCATCCCCTGCGTTTGCCGCTGGTGCGGCGCTAGGAGCTGGTCGTGAAAATTAGGCAACCCGTAGTTGGTCGTGAAGGTGTCCAGGCCCAGCTGCTGAAGGCCCTGCATGGACTGGCCCTTTATGCAGTCCTCGTACGGCGGCGGTTGCTTCGCCGTCGCCGTGTGCCCTACCAGGGGTAGCGCGTTGCTGTAGAGGCTCGCGCTGTCGTACGGGCTGGGCAGATTCCCCTCCGCTCCCTCCGCTCCCTGAGGGATCTCCTGGTTTGGGGGCTGCGCGCCACGCTTCGCCGGCACCTTCTTCACCGAGGGCTTTCGCCTCACCACCACGACGCCGCCTTCCGACTCCGGGCTGTTTGGGTTTCCCGTACCGGCTGCCTTCGGTCTCTTCTTCGACTTCGTCTGCTTCGGCGCAGAGCCGATCACCGTCGGGTGCGTGATCAGCTGAGGATGATTTGGCGAGCCTGAAACAAAACGAGGATCGTAAGATCGTTCCCATCTTGAAGAAGAAGAACGCCTCAAAGGACTAATCGTATATTTACCCATCAGCGGGCCGTTCGGTATGACGGTCATCATCTGCGGAGACCTCGGCACGTGTTCGTCCAGTAATCTCACGATATCGTGATGCAGTCTCTCGCTGGCCACGTCCCGCGGTAGCCGATCCATGTGATCGGTGATCTCCCTATTCGCGAACGTGTCCAGGAGCGCCTTGCACGCCTCGAAGCTCCCCTCTCTCGCCGCGAGGAACAACGGGGTCTCGTCCTTGTCGTCCTGCGCGTCCCTGTTCGCCCCGTGCACCAGCAGAATATTAACCGCGTCCACGTTGTTCACCGCGGCGGCCCAGTGGAGGGCCGTTTTCCCGCTGTTGTCCGCGGCATTGATATCGGCATCCGCGTTGATCAGATCCTCGACCATGCCCTCGGTAGCCAGGCGCGCCGCCAGGATCAGCGGAGTGGTGCCGTCGTGCATACGAGCATTGAGATTCGTCGCCCTGTTCCGCAGGAGGATCTGGAAGACGCCCATGGCGTCAGCCGCCACGGCCGAGTGTAGGGGCGTCCTACCGGTGTTGTCCTGGGAATTCGCATCCGCGCCTGCGTCGAGGAGCCTCTTCGCCGCGTCCGCCCTGGCGTAACGGGCGGCCAGGTGCAGGGAAGTCTCGCCGCTCTTGTCGGTCGTGGCGTTCAGATCGGCGCCCTGGGCAACCAGATCGGCGATCACGGCTGCTGTGCCGTCGCTCTCGTCCTCCTCCTCGCCGGTGTCGATCCCTCCGCCCCTGACCGCGGCCACCATCAATGGCGTCATGCCGCAGGGTCCCCTGGCGTCCACGTCCTGACCGTGCTCCAAGCTGGGTGGCGTCAGCACGCCTGCGTCGGGTCTGCGTATTTCCGCCGCGTCGAGGTGCTGCTGAGTCCACATCCTCGGTTCCGTCTCTTCGTAGTCCGTGATGGCGGTGTGGTCGCTCGCGTATCCCGGCTCTATGGCCCTCATGCGCTTGGAGGGCGGCAGGTCGGACTCGTCGTCGGACCATTGCTGGGCACGGCCGTTGCCGACGTCCAGGTCCATGCAATTCACCGAGGGCTGCTTGTTCAGGTTCCTCATCTCTTGGCCGTCGGGTCCTCTTCTCCTGGACCTGCGCCGCTGTCCGCTTCCGCTGTTCGTTCTTAGGAAACCCTCCGGGAACCAGGTCACTCCCACGGCCCTTTTGCGCTGCGCCGTGACCAGCACGCCGACCAGCATTCCTCCCAGGATCACGATGACCACGCCGATGAAGACGTACTTGTAGTTGGTCGGTGTGTCCGGGTATTCCGGGCCCTGAGGCCCGACCACTCCTCGAACCTGTTCGATGGGGAAGTTCTGCGAGAGGGAGTGCTTGGAAGCGGTGGCTGCCAGATATTCCGCGGCTTCGTTCGCAGAAGGGAAGCACACCGCCCCTTGCGTCACGGTGCATTTTCTGTTGTCTATTTCGAGATAGGCGATCACGCCGTTGTGGGTGTTGGTGTAGATCGTCGTTGGCCGGCCGAAGATGTTGGTCTGCAGGCTGGGCTCCCTTTCCCTCTTCCAGGGATAGATCATGTCGTTGCCAAGCTCGTCCTGCTTGACGCGCAGGGTTGTCCTCAGCTCGTGGCCGATGTCCCGCAGGAAGGCTACGACGTTCGAGCGGAAGGACTGCATGTCCATCCTGACGACCACGGAGATGACGCCTTCGGCGAGCGAGGGCGGCTCTCTGTCGCAGTCCAGACCGTCCCAGTTGCATTCCTCGTTGTTGCATCCGTAGTCGCAGTGCCCGTTGGCGTAATGCTTGCGGCAGTATGCGTCGTAAATTGGACTGTAAAGACGTGATATGGGTTAGAAGGAAATCTCGTAAATATCTAATACATGATACAGGTGCACGATGAACTTATATGAAGATTATAATACTTGGAACAATGAACTAACATCTAGACATGTATCTGTAGCGAAACGCAAAGAATTTTTTCTACTTCGACACTTGATACGTACTTGCAAGGGGCGAGCTTCCTCTCGCAATCCCTTCCATCGAACAGGCATTGTGCATTGTTGCAGACTTCGTCGCAGACGTCGTTCATGAACACGTCCCAGCAATTGATAGGCGCCGTGCAATTCCTCCATGGATTAATGCCCAGAGAGCAGTCGTTCCCATCGAAATTACACGCGTATCTGTTGCACTCTTCGTCGCAGTGATGATTACCGGACTTCTCCTCGCAGCGATTTTCGATACACTTCTTCCTCTCGCGTTCGAGATCGAGCTCGTAAGCGTTCTTGTTCCTCGATACATTGGGATTCACCCTGCCAAATACGCCTCCCCTGTAGTTCGGGTCGTAAATCTCGCAATTTTTACCCGTCCACTTCGGTGGGCAGTAGCAGGCGTAATCTCCGACTAAATTCTCGCAGAAGGCGTCCGACTGTTGACAAGGATTGCTCGCGCACTCGTCTCTAGCGTCGATTTCACAGTGGGTGCCGGTCGTGCCAGGTGGACAGTGACATTTGTAGCCCACGTCCGTCTCCGTTACTCTGCAAGTACCTCCACTGAGGCACGGCTCGGTGTCGCAGTAAGAACCGGCGAATTCGCAGTTGCTGCCGTAGTAACCGCTGGGACACAGACAAGTGTGTCCAGCCTGCTTAGCCGTGCAGACACCGCCGTTCTGACAAGGTGAGTTGTCGCAGAAGTTGACCTTGACCTCGCAGTGACGACCCATGTAGCCAGGCTTGCAGTTGCAGTGATAGTTGTTCACCAGCTGCACGCAATCCTGGGTGCCGGGTGAGGTGCAGGGATTGGACAAACACTCGTTTATGTCGCCCTCGCATCTTGGACCGACGAATCCAGGCGGGCATTTGCACTCGAAGCCGCCGACCTTGTCGGTGCACGTGCCGTTGTTGTGACAAGCGCCAACCACGCAGTCGTCGACGTTGATCTCGCATATGAAGCCAAGCGTACCCGGTGGACACGAGCAACTGAAGTTGTTGATCAGGTCGTGGCAAGTTCCGCCATTCTGGCATGGATTGGGTCTGCAGTCGTCCACGTTCAGCTCGCAGTTCTGTCCCTGGAAGCCTTTTGTACACTGACACTGGTACGAGCCTACCAAATCCTTGCACGTGGCGCCGTTTTGACACGGAGCGGAGTCGCACTCGTCTATCTCCTCTTGGCAATACGATCCCGTATAGCCTTCGAGGCAGTGGCAACGATGACTGTTGCCGATGTCCTCGCAAGTTCCATTGTTGCAAAGGTTCTTCTCGAGCACGCCTTTCCTGATGGCGGCGTCCTTGCATGAAACCATCTCCACGTCGCAGACCTTGCCCGTCCATCCGGGCGAACAGTTGCAATGATACCTGTTCTTGTGTTGCACGCAAGTAGCCTGATTCTCGCAGGGATTGTCGGCGCACCAGTCGACGTACTTGTCGCACCTCTTGCCGGTGTAACCGTACGGACAGTGGCACGTGTAATGCTGAATGTGATCGTGGCAAGTGGCTCCGTTCAGGCAGGGCGAGCTGTCGCACTCGTTTATGCGATACTGACAATTCGAGCCCGTGTAACCCGGCTTGCAGACGCAGGTGTAATTGTTGATGCCGTCTATGCACTTTCCCCCGTTCATGCAACTGCTGTCGGTGCAGTCCTCGTCGTTGGTCTGACAGTTGATACCGGAAAAGCCCAGCTTGCATTGACACGTGTACGAGTTTACGTACTCCTTGCAGACAGCCTTGTTTTGGCAGGGCTGCGACACGCACTCGTCCACGTCGATCTCGCAATTGTTGCCATTAAAACCGTCGACGCAGAGGCAATCGTAATCGCCAATGCCGTCCAAGCAGCTGCCGCCATTCTGACACGGAACTGTAATTGGAAATCATGATAAGATCTCATTATTCCTCTATCTAAACGCTGCGTACCTCTAAGAACTTCGTTTTATCAACCGAGGACGTCGAATGCCGGAGAATACTTACACGATGCGCAGTCATCGGTATTGATGATACAGTCACGGCCCTCGTAACCCTTAGCACAGACGCAATGATAGGATCCATTGGTATTTCTACAAGTAGCCCCGTTTCTGCACGGCGATGTCATGACGCATTCGTCAACGTCCTCGTCGCACAATCTACCCGTGTATCCTACCGTACAAGTACAAGCAAAGTCCAGGAAGTTCGAGGATGGCGAGCATTTTGCCCCGTGGAGACATCTGAAAGGATAAAAAAGAAAATCAAATGAATACCTAGCATTCTTCCATCATACAACCACGCCAGAGGTCTCCTTTGTTCCCAATCGTATTATCAAGAGCTTCGACAGTGGGGAAACGTACTTGTTGGGAGAGCAAGGGTCCAGCTTGTCTTCGCAATTCCTGCCGGTGTGGGGCAATTCGCAGACACACTTGTAGTCATTGACGAGGTCGATGCAGGATCCTCCGTTTTGACAGGGATTGTTAGCGCAGTCATCGATGTTGGTCTCGCAGTTGGTGCCGGCGTAACCGGGCAGGCACTTGCAGCTATAGCCATTGAGGTGGTCGTTGCAGGTCCCGCCGTGCTGACAGGGATTCGAGCCGCATTCGTCGATGTCTGCCTCGCACCTCTTACCGCCGTATCCAGGCAGACAATGGCATATGAACTGATTGACTCCATCCTCGCAGGTACCACCGTTGACGCAGGGATTGCTGGCGCACTCGTCGACGTCACTGAGGCATCTCGCATCGTAGTAACCGCGAGGACACTCGCACCTGAAGCCGTTGATAAGGTCGATGCATCGACCGCCGTTAGCGCAAGGATTGCTCGCGCACTCGTTGACGTCAGTCTCGCAGTGCTGCCCGGTAAAGCCCGGCTCGCACTCGCACGAGTACCTGGAAGAAGAGACATCGTATCCACTGAGGATGGAAGGAATCGCCACGTTAGAAAGTTAGATAGATTTTGCCAGATTTTTTTGTAAGGTTCGGACGTAAAATTAGGACTTATTATCGCGTCTAGATGGAATCACGGGTTCGGAGTGGGGAGAGAATTTTGCCAGATTATTTTCATTTTGGGGAATCAAAGATGCCATATTGCGAGTGGTGGTTTCAAGTAATTATTCACGCCGACGTGTCACGTCGAACGTGGTTAGATTCTTTAGCTCTGATCATATCTTCGTTTATGCGCGATCAATCTGGATTTCAACTCACCTGTTTATACCGTCGATGCATCTCGCACCGTTCCTGCAAGGATTGCTGTAACACTCGTTCACGTTTATCTCGCAATTCGTACCGGAAGTACCCGGTCTGCAGATGCATTGGTAGCCGTTTATACGGTCCACGCATCTGCCACCGAATTGACAAGGATTGCTCTCGCACTCGTCTATC
The DNA here is from genome assembly GCA_038496175.1 of Ampulex compressa. Classification (NCBI taxonomy): domain Eukaryota; kingdom Metazoa; phylum Arthropoda; class Insecta; order Hymenoptera; family Ampulicidae; genus Ampulex; species Ampulex compressa. Next base: position 82,991 of record JBCFXI010000670.1, read on the forward strand.
TGGGTTTGACATAGTCTCCCTGTGAATCCTGGCGCGCAGTTGCAACTGAAGCTGTTCTCCCCGTCGATGCACGTACCGCTGTGGCACGGATTCGATTGGCAGTCGTTGATGTTCGTCTCGCAGGAGGCGCCCGTGAAACCAGGTGGACACTCGCAGGTGTACTTCGCTATGGAATCCTGGCATATGCCGCCGTTCTTGCAGGGCGAGGAGGCGCAGTCGTCTATGTTGATTTGGCAGTGAGAGCCCGCGAATCCGTTGGCGCAAGTGCATTTGAAGGAATTGATCAGGTCCGTGCAGACACCGTTGTTCAAGCATGGCTTGGCAGCGCATTCGTCGATGTCGATTTCACACTGGGTGCCCGTGAAACCTGGAATGAAATTGAAGAGTGAATTAAATGTAGCAAGGCAAAGGTGTCGCGAAGAATCTTATCGTGGATATATAAAGTGCCTGCCAAGTCAAATAAAGCGATGCTTGCATTGTCGATTGAGTGAAGGAATTAATTCACGAAAAGTCAGATACAGTATCTACTTACGACTAAAACATTATTTATACATAAGTTTATTTATATAGACTGTGGTATAGTAACAGTTGTTAGGTAAACAGACTGTAACTTCAGTTCTGCTTATTATTTTGAATCGAGTACAGTATGAAAAATATTATACTGCAAAAAATACCAATGGCTTGAAATTCTTATTTTGTGAGGGAAATTTCAAACGTCTTTAAGGAAGAATATAACCGTCGACGTAAAAATTGAAGTAATTGAATCCAATGCTATCAATACCGCAATACACGGTGGAGGATCCAGAACGGACGACATACGTCAATGTGAAATAAAGTGCCCTACTAATTGAATCTTTGATCGATCACTTCTTGGTTAGGTTTTTGACCCTACGTTTTTACTTCTCGACATGCTCTGGATTGATCGGTCCTGGTCAATAATCGTGCCAATTATCGGGAGTAATTAAAGACGGCAGATGGCGATCGCTTCGAAGAAGTCACCGGCTCTGGGGACCAGTCGTGGTCAAATGGAATAAAAAGGTTTCCGCGGCTATCAAACTTTGAAAGCCTCGTATAAAAATCGATGCAATCAGGATACAGTGTTAGGCTTTTAGAAGAACGCTGGTGGTCTTTGTGACTTTTACTTTTTCTGCTTATCGTAGAATTAAGACCATCCATTATGTCCACATCGACTATTAAATTTACGCACGATATGATACCACAGGCTTATCTGAAATTCTGCGGACAGCACGAATTTTGAACCCATCAAACCCATAATGTTCCTCATTAAATATTTGTCTCGAGAGATGCAAAATGTGCGTATTTTTTTCTTTTCGCTTTGCTCGCTTAATTTTTCCAGCCAGTTGCTAATGCCATTTAGCCTGGGAGATTCACTGTAATAACAGGTTTCAAACTATGCGATATAAAGTGCGATGTGTATTTTTCACTTGTTATCCTTCTCGTATTTTATTCTTAGATCGACGTTTGTGCACCTTTGGAATATCTCTTCGAGTCTTTGCACCAGGTGGCCTTAATGATGGCAGGGTTCCTGCGAGAAGCGCATAGATAATATGCATTCGTATACAAAGCGAGAGCAGTCGAACGAATTGCTCGGCGTTGCCTTTGTCATAATCTTGGAGGGTAAAAAGAGAGGGATAAAAGAAGCTGCGAGCACACGCACGCGACATATTCACGCCGCAGGTGGTCTAATTAAATTATATCGGGGGATAATCACGGCGAAGCGACTCGGCAACCGCGTGTGATTTATTTTCGCCAAAGTCTGGGAGGTCTTCAATCCCGGTGAATGGCAATAATAGGCTAATTATTTTTTAAAGCCATCAAAGCCTAGATCACAAAGTTGATTTCGTATATTTCACAATCTATTATGATTCTCGAAGATATAGTCAGAAGTATTAAGCTGGTAGAACAGAGTCATAGAATATTATTATACATTTGTAAATCATGGTACAGAAAACCTGTATGATAGGTATACAATATATCTCCACAACGTCAATTTCAATGCTGTCATCTTTTCTTGCGCTCGTATACCGCATACTTTCGTAATACTATCATATTACATAATATATATTATAAATATAAAATGTAATATATAAAAAACATATATTATAAATATGAACAAAATGTTTACCGGAAAAAATGTTATACACTAATATTGAATAGATCTTCAAATCGTAACTCAAGCGAACGGTCACTATTTTTAGCGAAACAAGATAATGGAGAGGCGGAGTAAAAAATTGCTAGAAAGTCTACAAGAGCGATATATACGACGAAAGGAATTTCCTTAATTGGAGAGGAATTAATTACCCAGACACGAACGCAGGAATTCAATAATGAATCACCGCTTTGACTACTATAGATTCCTTTCCCGAGCATGCTGAGTTCTCAATGGGAGAAAGTATCGGTCCACCTCTTTGGCCCCGTAGTCAAAGGTTTAACTTCTATCTGCACGATAACCGGCTAGCGCTTGGTACCGGATGACGAGCGTGCCAACAAGTTCGTGGATGCACAACCAAGCCGATTTCAAAAACATCGTTCCTTCCTCTCGGCCGGATGACGCGTGACTTTTTATCGTATTTATACTCGGTTAATATCTTTTCTCTCGTTCCCTATGCGGACAATGATGTGGCTAATTCAGCTGTGAATGCACGTACGAGCCAGCGGATCTTCGTGGTTTCCTTTCGAATCTTAAGGGCTCCACACATAATCCTCCATACGGTTTCATCGAGTATCATGAATAGTCGAGGAGCTTCCATTGATCATTGCTCATACCGTTTATCTACCTCCTCACTTTCGTGCAGTGCAAAAGATTCGCTTAATACTAATCTCTTATTATATTTGTATAAATAAGTCCCTGCTGATTGTAAATCGTCGGATGTAGTACGTCCTTTAGAAAGTTGGTTAATCGGGTGAAGAGAAAAAGTAGGAGTGGGCGACAAGGTGTTGAATTCGTATAAGCTCGTACTAAATACCGGAATCTACTGATTTCAATTCCCAGCTTTGACGCCCTTTCTGATTATTTTTTTTATATTTGTTTTTGTATACGTGGTATTGCGTGGTAGTAAAATTTGCCTTTTCCAGGTAGCTTTAGTCTAAAAGAATTATTTTTAACGCGGAATGATGAGTCAGCACAATTTTCAAGATGCTTTTGTAAAATACATCTTTCGTTCAGCTTCAATGTTCTGTTTTAAAATATCAGCGACAAACCGCGCGTTTGCATTGCAACTTTGCTTCGGTCAAGACATCGGCGCTCCGCGTCCCTGCCACTTCTCCTATCCGAGTCACAAGAGCTGCTCGACCGTGTATTTACATACGAATACGCCCATAGGAACACGAAAGGTTTGAATTATTAATCACGTTTCGGAAGAAGAGGCACGGTTGGACGCACGAACATTTTTCACCGTTGAGTTGACACGGCATTGTCTTTTGGTTGGGTCTTAACAGAGGAGACCCTCTTCTCACCTATCGACAGGTATACGCGTAGAAAAAAAGAAATGATGCCAGACGCCGAATCATTTTCGAAACAAGTTTGTCCACGCGTGATGCGATTGATAAAATCAACTTCATTTTTCTTTTATGGGAATAAATATGTTCCTGCGTCTTTGGGATATGAATAAAAATGTAGCGAGCTGGGATAAGAATTGTGAGCAAATGTTGGGTTGGTAAGAATTAAACTCGTAGTTTAGCCTGCTTCTCGGTTAAAGAAAGGTTTGGCCTAAGGACTGCAATGGTGGTAGACCTTAGCCTCGTAGTAAATTTAGGCTAAAAAAAAAAGAATAAGTAGAAGCTGTGGTTATACGAGAAAAGTATATACCGACAGCTATACCTTTCAAATTTTAAACGTGTAAATATAGTTTTCATGCGCGGAATGATAATTAGTCTCAAAACATCGATGCATCTGTTGGATCCATAGGTTACCACCCTAACGATTCACAGAAGCCTTTCTCTAGATTTACATTTTTTTTGGGGGCTCCCATCTGGGGTCTGGTTTTTTCAGTGCATGCCATAAACGTATCGAGATTACTGCGTGCGTCTGGTTCGGTCCAGAAGGTGGAATTATCCTTCGAATGAGCGTGCATCCTCTGACAGGCTTCTGGCCATACCACTGCATAGACTAATACCCACTTGTCAATTTGTCAATCCAGCCTCGATGCTTTGCATTAGCCTTCGCGTTAGACCTCGAATATGAAGCAGCCTTTGAATTACACAGTTTCGTTCTTCCTTTTCACGGGCACGTCTATCAATTTTGAAACGCGTACGCTGTGCCACTAATTACCATCGGAGTCAATCTCTTGAAATTAAATCGAGCAATAAGCCGATTCGAGTTTTCATTGCTAAGACGGATATGCAGAAGTAATTCTGCATGTAAATATCAGCACACCTACGTGTGTTCTGTATTAAATTAATGAATGAAATATGACTTAGCTGCATCAACGGGCGATCAAAGCACGTCGATGCAATTAAGCTTAATATCAATTCGTAGGGTGATGCTAATTCAACGCGTCCAATTCGTTAGGTACTTTTGTTATAGTTACTCGCGCGGGTAAAATATATTCTTTGGAACACCTTGTAGGCGAGCCAGAAGAGGAGCAGAAATTGAAGCTCGTGGAGTCGGATTGCATCAAATTTGACCTTAGCACCGACGTAAATCAGTCCATACGGCGCAACAATGCTCATGGTAATTTATTTCTGAGGACCGGGGGGACCTGCGTAGGAGAAGCGGAGCGAGATCACGTGTGCCTGAATGATGATGAAGATGATGACTCGTACGGTTCGTGCCTCGTAGCTTCCCCGTTCCCAAAGACTTCGTTCCATTTGCCGCAATTCCGCGTCGGCCGATTCTCGAATTGTTTCCACGATACGGAAACGAATCGCGAATCGAAGGGCACGAGAAGGTAACGGGATGCAGATTGGAGAACAATGTGAAACGTCTTTAAAGGATCTCATTGTATTCTGGAAACAAATAACTAGGCGGAATCTGTGCTCGGACACGTCGTAGGAAATAACTGCGGATCGTGCTATCGACTTTTCTTCTCGTAGCGAGACCAGAATACATTCCGGTAACAAATCAAAACCGTCTTTCTTATCGTTCTATCGATACTCGCTGTCTCGTATAGACAGACCGTGAGATATCTCCAAAAGATCGGGGCTTCATTGTAAATAATTAAGATAAATATTGTCCTTTGGGAGTTGTATATATTTTTGCGCCATTATTCTTTCAAACGACGTATGAAATGCGTTCGGAAGAGAAAGCGGGTTTTTTACGATTCTCGTCATTCCTAAGACCTCTCTCTAGTCACCGACTCTTCCAATTAACTCAGCCGCGTACGTGAAATGTGAGACCATAGAACGAGCGTCGTTCACACCGCGAGGAACGCATTGAGAGCTAATGTAACAATGAGAACGCGCAACTTTTAAGCCGTATCGAAAAACTCTCAGTGATTAAGCTCTTGATTAAATTATCCCTATCGTATTAGAAGATTAGTAATGATGATCCATCGGGCACTCCTTCAATATACTGGAAATCGATCAAAGACACATGAAAACTTTCTTCCGCAATTTCCAAACAGAAATATTCTTCTCACGGTTTCTCGTGCCATTAACGAAATTATTTAACAAACGGAAAGGCAATACAGATTCTTACCCAAGTCGGAAGAACGTTTATTCTAAAACACGTTTGCAGTGTAAATAGAAAAACCATGAATTTATGGACTCTACCTGTGCCGGAGTGATTGTTAAACGTCAGTCGCCGATTAACTCGTTGTGTCAGGTGTAGAGAAATTTTCGAGCGGCGAGTTAACTCTTGATCGATAAGTCAGAATGCGCCTTTCTTCCGCTATGGGAGGCATTCGGCGATCGTGTAAAACTACGCGCCGCGCAACAATCGGGTTCGTTACTTTGCGAGCGGGGAGAAAGGGCTGGTAAAGGTAAGAAGAAGTGCCGGGTGGAAACAGAAACGAGGAGAATCCGATCCAGGCGGTATGGTGGTCGTTCTACGTGTCGGCGTTGCCTACTCCCACGTTTGGCCAGGCGTGTTCGGATAATTGTAATCTATTGCCTCGGCGGTGTTCTCGAAGGAACCTACGTGCATTGATAAACTATGCGAAACCCAACCACGGCGCAGGCTCCGATGCATCGCGGCCCTCCCTTCTCATTCTTATCCTTCCTCCTCTCTCAAAGCTTTTCGTACCTTCCTTTTCGCCATGCGCCACGTCTCGCTTTTGCATCGATACCTATGGGTACGAACTTAACGAGCGCGCATGCGCGTGTGCGCGTATTGGACGTACGTAAGGATCGTGGCGCGTGTACAGAGTGGCTTCAAAGTCGGCCCCGTTGGCACTGGATTCGATTGCAATTAAGGAAAAACGGTGTGGAGCTCGCTTTCGCAGCCAGCTATCGGCACCGGCGCCGATACAGGAGTCCTCGAAAAATCTTAATCCAAGGCTAGCTCGAAACGGCGAGAAAAAGAGCGCGCAGTGTCGCGTGGGAAAGGAGCCAATGAGCGTCGACGATTAAAAGTGAAAATGAAAATGGCGCTAGCCGTGTGCCGGGCTGCTATTAAATTTCCTCGATAATCGCACCGCGAAGGCTATGCGAATTGACATTTAATGTGCTCCTGATATCGTGACTGTTGGGTGCAATAACGTTCCACGTTAATTACGGGGGAGATAATAAAGTGCCTTATAAAGACACGCGGTACGTAACTCCCTAATGGGAGTGACTTTGAGCGCACCTTGTATATGGGCAAAGGCGTCGGGGGATTGCTCATTTAAATTAGAAAACCGATATCTCGTTACAGCGCATCGATCTGTATTACTGCGTATCTATGCTGTACAGTGGAAAGTACCGTTTCTCTTCCGATGTATGTATGCACGTGAGAATGATGGGCGGCTACAATGTTGATCGAGAATGTACACTATGCAGTGTTCCATCGTGCATATATCCCACGTTGTGTATAAACAGCATTAGTAAAGTGTACATGGCGATAATTTAACTTTGGTTATATGAGAATCGCGCATTTTTATGTATTCTTGCATTTCTAAAATGACTACGCCTATCTGCTCTTCGTTATCGAATATAACCTATCGGTTAACATATGACCTACTATCCCTTTTTTATCGATGTTAATCGGAGAATATTTTTTGATCATTAATCTTTCCTTGGTTCTTCTAGTTTTCGTTCGAATCAAAGTCATAATATATAATTACTATAATATAAATATTCACAGTAAATGTTTCAAGAGGATCCTTTTATCCGTGTAAAATTATTAATGGTAACGAGACGCATCATCTGTACGTCGACGTCTATATTGATAACAGAGTGGATGAATTTAATCGTACAAAATATCTTTTCACCGGTTTCATTTAGGTGTTGCTTCCTTGCCGGTAAAATTGGCGGTGGTGACCAAGCACTTCATCCGTATTACGATGCGGTCGCGGAATCCTTTGAGGATCCTACGTGACTCTGGCTAAAGCTGCTTGAAGTTGATCGAATCTTGTAACGATCTTGATCGGTCAGGTGAGAAGAGGCCAAGAAACGAACGCTCGCGTCAACGAATTGTCGAATAGACCGTAATCGAAAATCTGATTTATACGAATTTAGCAAAACTGTGAATAATCAGAAAGACTAATCTACGATAATAACCATCGAGGAAGAAGCCTCTAGAAATTTCTTCTTATATAAAACACTATATTTACATCGTACAAACCGATGAATATCGTCGATGGATTGCATATATTCCCCGTCAATACTTAATACGAACCACCACGCATCGCTTAAAAACCGTAGTATACCGATCTACGTTTACGATCATCACGAATTCACTCTCAACGAGAATAAAGCTGTCGTTGCGCATAAGCAAAATTCACTTAACCACAAACGGCCGCGGAATTTTACTATCCCTAATCACAGCTTTAAGGCTAATTTAAGGTTTCACCTCCGCGCGATGTGCCGCGATGTTAATCAATCCCCAAGCGCATCCGAGACTACCGGCGATGGCGGTCATAATAATCACGGAGAAATTTAGAATTATCTCGATGGGCTTGACCGAGGGTCGGGGGTCAGGCCTCGGGAGCGACTAGGAAGGCGAAGGTGAGACTCCGGGCACCTGCGCTCAGATTATTTTCGCGATTAACGGTCGCAGCACCGAGGTACTCGCTACCTGAGTAAGCAAGATTCGCCCCCTGTCGGCCGTCATTCGCGTCTTCCTCGATCATCGATGTCTTCTCTCCTTTCCTTCGCGTTCCGTCCTTTCTGTCCCCGTACCTCTATCTCTTTCTCCCTCATTTTCTCTCTAACCGCCCCCTCCTCTCCTCTCTCTCTATCCACCTACCCATCCATCTCGCTGTCCTTCTCGCCGCCCTTCGGAGGAGGCTAATGCGCGACGACGTAATGACGAGTCGCAGGCCAAGAAGTCGAATTGCCGGCGGGCCGCGGTACCGGTCTGTGTTATTTACCGAATCGAATGAAAAAGAGGGCCCCATCAGGGTCCTCATCAAGGAAATGAGGGGACACCGCAAGATCGAAGTCCTCGTCGTGCACGCTTCTCCCTCTCGTTTCGTCTCCTCCTACTCGTCGGCGCCCACGGCGAGAGGACGCGCGGCAGGGGTGGGGGGAGGGATAGGGGAAAAAGCTGCAGATTGGACGACGTAATGCACCAAATAAATTCTCGACGTATACAAATCGCGCGGGGATAATTACGGTCCTTAAGTGACGTCCCGACACGTTCGATGGGCGCCCTTGCGGGCCTGCCGTGTATTTTTTCTCGGGCGCAGCAGATAAAGTCGCGTGCTTTTCCTAATGGGAATTGTCCCTCGGGCGGGACGTTTGGCAAATGGAGTTGTATCCTCTTCGTTAACACACTATTCGCGAGTATATTTTGCCGGTATATTTGCCTTCGCATTTGTCTGATTTTCAGCGCCTTTGCGATTAGCTAAAAGAAATACGCAAACATATATATATATATATCTTTTTTTTTTTTTGAAGTTACTTTTAAAAGTTGCACACGTGGCGTACGTCTTACTATACATATAATAGTGGAGATAATTAACATGAGAAGACAACGAACTTTTTTTTTTAGTACACATTTCAATCTTTCTCGCTTGATCCATTTAACTAGTTAATCAAGAGGATCTCATTGTATACTATATATTTGCATTAGCGGTCGAATCTTAGCACGATAGACGCCGCGAACAATGAACAATTTTGGGAGTACGTACGTCGTGTATTAATATAATTAAAATAATCAGACAAAGGAACTGGTATAGCGGTCTGAATAAAACCTCGAAGTACCCACGGATATCCATAGTGCACGATGCACGAATACGTAGAGCGGCCGCACGGAGCTCTAGCATTTAAAGGATCATCTCGTAGATAATTCTCGTCGTCGAGACATATTACGATCGCTGCGAAGTTTCCAACCCGGGGTACCCACGCCCTCTTACTCGCAGCAAAACTCGACGGTACCAGCGCGCACCCGTCGAGCTAACTGTAAATTCCACGATCGAGGAAATCTTGGCCGGAACGCGCAAAAACGTGGATAGAAATTACACGGAATGTATTGATGTTAATGCAGCCCAGAGGGATAACGGTAGAATGGATTCCTAATCACGTGCATATCCACCCATCGAAAGAGCGACGATGAATCCGAAAACTTTGGCCCCTATGATCACCGAGCGACGTGGAGGTGACGCCAAGCTCGATAAATAGTACTTAAGCCTCCCGCATTCTCGGCGAGCCGCAAAAAAATTCCACGCCGGCTCCTCGAAATCCTGGCTCAGTCGTACGTCTGCTTGGGTTAACTGTAAATCCTCGCCGAGAGGGCGAGGCGCAGCGACTCGTGGATGATTCGCCTCACCGGAAGAAGGGAAAAAAATTCGGAAACTCGACGCGCTCGTAAACTCGAGTGCGTTTCTGCGGGTAAGGATCGCTGGAATTCCCTCCTGGGATTCCTGCCACGACGCGGTAAAGTCCCTGCAATTTTGCGCGTATGGATCGCACCTATATCGTCCGCCAATATCGCTAGTTAAAGCCCGGTGATATACCTTTAATAGCAACCGATTTTATTAAACTCCCTTCGCGGCCGCGCGAGACTATCGGTTGGCTCTATCGTCCTTTTTCCTGCGCGAATTCCAGCAAGAGAGCGTCTTCGTGCTGGCAGCAGGTTTAACGAGCGTACTACTTAGGGCCCTCGAATTTGAAAGGACCTTATCTGTGCGTTACATACCATTCTTAGATTTATCGACGCGCGTATAATGACGTATACATAACAGTAACGCGAATGTAACTGGAATGGACGTGTAATTACGTATATATATAACGTGCCTGAATATCGAATCGATGCTCGTGCTCAGGTCTCAGAGTGTCGAATTTTCTTGAAATCCTGGCCGAAAGTGAAAACATTTGTTTTCTTATTTCGAAAATCTATGAATCGTATTTTGTTTATGCATTATCTCGGCATCCTCTTTTATTAAAACGGATGTTCAATATATATTCTTTAAGGAGGTATGATTAAGGGGAGAATTCAGGATTGTGCAAATTTTTAACGAAGCGTTTAACGATGAGGAGGACTGCGACGAAATCGATACCCATCTGTCGCGACGCGGATGCACCTTTGGCTTCCTGAAACTCTGAATAAGGCGGGCGATTGGGTGGCCGGACCACGAGGCAGACTTCTCGACCTGCACTTCGGCCCAACGTTGTTCCCAAGCCGGTTGTTCGTGTTGCACCCGTCGACGAGTTTCGCCAGTCTCCTTTTTTTTCCAGATACCCGATTAATCCTCCGTAATTGGCCGATCTGATGCGCAAACCTCGACGGAGGCGAGATACTGGCACGTTCGATTACTCCTTCGCTTTGTACAATCGCGAAGAAATGGAAAACGTCGGTAACACGAGCGGGCAGAGACAAAACGATCCATCATAATCGCAATTTGTCTTTACAGTATATTCACAATGTCTAATTGACGGGCTCATTGTACTCGTGTGTACAATATAATCAGATTTCTCCTTCGTACTGATCGAATAGATCGTACAGAACAGAGTTATATTGTTCGAATGAGAATACGATTATATCGACTGAAATCATTCAATTCTTGGCACAGGAACAAAATCAATACTTATTCAGGATACGTCGACAACGCATAGAACAGATCGATCGTCTCTCCAATCGGACTAGGAGGAAATTCGCACGAAAGCAGCCGATCGAAGATTCTGCTGACCTTCATAATTCGATCGTATTATGCAAATCCGAGAATTGAGTCTCGACGAAGCAGACGGAGCGGCTAATTGCTCGGCTCGTCGCGGTCGCGAGATCGCTCTTTGGATTGTCAGCACGTACCGAGGGGCCAGACGACTCGATCGATGTTGCTCTCATTTTCAAGCCACCGCCCGACTTCCTACGCGCCGTGAATCCTCCTGGAGGCCGTCAACGGCACGCCGCTTGCGGATGGAGAAATTAAGAGTCACCGATCCCACTGCGCACTTCGTTAAGGGCTACTGCTCGAGTAGGCGTTTTGCGTTTGCCTCGAAATATATACGGAATATTGCTGCAAGCTACGATACTAAATCATTCACCCTGTAATTCAAATGTCTCGCAAAAATAATTCAAGACAAAGATGGAGGTGCAAGGATTTTTTTAAAAGAACGAGTACGCTCTCTTTTCAAAACTATCCCTAAAGAGAATTATGATAAAATCAAAGAACAAAGATTAATATAATAAAACCTTTTTTCCATTACTCCAATGTTCTTTTATCCATACATTTATGTCTTTATCAACTCGAATACGAGGTAATGTATATCTATTTAACGTGCGTTGGGGGCAACTCTGAATTGTTTCGACGGAGTAATCCGATTGGATTATGCAAATGCGCTCGAATTTTTTGCGGACGAACTAATTACCGCGTGCCAGGCAGCCGCTACGCCTCATTCCGCGTTGTCCCCCAACAGGATCCTGGACGGAGTCCAGGTTCAATCGCCGCGATCGTGGCTCTCGTTTCACGATCGCCACGGATCGTCCTCTCTCCCTCTTCCCCCCCCCCCCTCTCTCTCATTCTCTCTCATCTCCTCTCTCGCAATGACCGCGAATCGAGGCATTGGACGCGGCATCGTCAAACTTATGAAAGTATTGCCGCTTAATTTCAACTCCGATATCCTCGAGTGGAACAACGATCCGCTTCCCAATATGCCGTACGCGCTATCGGTGATTATGGAGCGGGCAGGCTGAGGACGATAGCGAACTGGTTGCTGCTAGCCCCGCGTTGTAGAATATCAACGTGTGGCGCACTTAATCTTCGCGTTATGGCGATCTCCTTTTTTTTTAACGAGCAAACACGTACAGCGGTTATTTTTCGTGCCATTGCGAGTGTCTCGTTACGACGAGTAGGCGCATGAAGCATTTATTGCTCGCGTTACGGCGACCGCTTCGTCGGGAAGAGTAGGCGTACGGAGCATTTACTTCTCGTGCCCTCGAGAGTGTTTTGTTGCTGCGGGCAAGCGTATAAGGAATTTACTTTTCGTGTTGCACCTAATACCTTGTTGTTACGAGAAGCGATATGTGGTACTGGCATCACTGCCGCTGTGGCGAGCGCGCTTTCACAAAAGTGTACAACGTTTACTTATTGCCCCACGTCCAATACTTAACCGATCCAAGAAGTAGCGGCTATGAGTTCCTACTATTCAAACATTCTTCTTGCAGCTATAACGTATAACTGCTGTCTAACTGCCCATAGAATATGAATAAACCTAATTGGAGCAATTGCAAATCCAACCTGCAGCGTGTATTCGCGATTACATGGTTAAAGAAAAACAAAGCCTGATATTATAAACTCGCGTCGATAAGCAGCGAGCCTAGCTTCGGTACTGAAGACGTTAGAAGGTAATCTCGGGTAGGACCGATTTAACAATAGATATCATACATTTTACTGTTCCACTGCACGCATGTAATTCTTCGAATGACACTGCGGTTTGCCTCGGAGCGACGTTAATGTCTTCCCCTCAATTTCAGCGCGTACCATTCCTCACGGCAGTCATATCGGCCGGTTAACAAGTTTCTAACGAGGTGTCAGTTCAACCGAACGTCGTAGAATCAGCGTCGTCTTCCGTCCGCTCGCCTCCACTCCTTTCTTTTCAGCTTTAGTGCAGGTGAGCAGACAACCGGTACTAAGTGCCACGTGGACAGCCGGCCACGAAGGATTTATGACACCTCCCTGGTAGATAAGACAAGCCGGAAAAAAGGTCTCCCCAGAGCGGACCACGTAGGAGGAACGATATCGCCTTCGTTTCCAGATTCCTTTACGACCAGGATTCCCATCGACGACAAGCTCGCCCCTTAAAAATCCGTACAAATCGAAGAACAGCTTCAAATAAGATTTCCCGCGCAAACAACTCCGATAGCGATCCTTCACTCGGTATGCGGCATAGAGTACGACGGAAAGATATGCAGCGGCTTCGGCCAAGGGTATTAATACTTTCGCTAATCCGGGTCAAAATAAATGAGCCCAAAGGGGCGTCGGGAGTGGTTGCTTATTAAATGGCGAGTTCGGTTTATGATAGGGGGCACGATACGCTCGCAGGTGCGCTATCCACGAGGCCTGACCCCATATAGCGCTCGTAGGGGCACGCACGCGCGCTCGAATCAAGAGGTACCTCGAGGGCTAACGATGAAATATTGTGCTCGTTCGAGGACGATCCGAGGCGACTCGCGGTAACGATCGGAAGCGATTCGCCGATCGCGGAGGGAGCGCCAACCGAGATATCGCGTGCGTGCGTAATATTCATTAAAATCTGGCATCGCCACGTCGGGAAGCCGATGAACCGGCTACCCGGAGAAGGCGGTGAAAAGGAGCGAGGACCAGTCCCCGCAGGAAGGAGGCGAGGACGGACACGGAGGCGTGCACCGGGTAACACGCAAGGAGCGAGACGTAGAAGGATACGGATGCGCGGACGAAAAGTGTCCCGCAGGTAGGCACCTGCGCGAAAAGAAGAACGAGGTACGGCCAAGCACGAGATGCTGGATGAAAGGTAGGACCAGATGTGAAACTCGATGTCAACGTCGCTGCAAGCGTGGAAATCGGATGGCCAAAGAAGTACGCGCTCGCTCGAAGAAGTCCGTTGAAAGGCGATTGGGATTACACTGCTCGTCAAAGAAAAACTGTGCGTAGAATAAAGAAATGTCTCAGCGTGGAATGTGGTAAAATCGTTCCTCAAATGTTCCACAAATATCGTGGCAAGCAATATTGGTAATAAAGCACCGTGTAGAAACTTGAGAGACTAGGAAACAAATTCTGGCGAACAATGTAATAAATATAACATTCAATATATCCCAAAACCTGAGAAATCCAAAAAAAAATGAAGTGTATACGGAAAAACTTATATATCAAGAGTCGATGTAGCTTCGATGATTCAGGATCCATCTTGAAAAACTAGGCCAAATAATGTTACGGTTGGCGGCGAAAGTCGGGGAACGAAAAAGGATCGAAGGTGGAGAGCGACGAAGGAAAGAGAGCGAAGAGGTAACCGAGTGTTGGCTTACGCCGACGCGAACCGCGGCAAGATGGCGGTCGCCAGCAGACGAAGAGATAGCGTATCAGGATCTCTCTCCGGGAACTCCACGGCGCGGCGGCAAAAAACGCTCCACCGGTGGTGCTGTGACCTGGGTGTGGCAGGCTGCACGCCCGACGTGTGGATATCCCGCATATGTGTATCCATTCGAGCGGTGTGCGCGTCCGGGAGTGTGGAACCGAGCGAAAGCATAGCGCCCTGGTACCGAAGGCACGGGTTATGGGTATCCATGAGAAATACGGATACGCCTTACGTAAGCCACGCGTGCCCTTTCCCTTCCATCCCTTTTCTCCGTCAAGGCGAGACGGAGAAAAGATTTTTCCACGACAAACGGAAGAGCGCCTCGATTCGCTTCCCCAAATGGAAAGGAATCCGTGCACCCCATCGATAATGTGAAACCGGTTTTAAAAGCAACCGTGTGCGCCAGGATTTAACATCGTTTTGAGACTGAAATGCGAGCTTTGGTTGGATGTGTTTGAAGTATCAGCAATGTAAACTCGATCGGAGGGATTGTCTCTTGCATAAGCCGATTCTTATCGATACTTAGGAATGGAATTGTGGAAATTACGAGCGATAGATTGCGGAGGTATAATCGAGGTAAATGATTTTTTCATCGTCGAGGTATGCTGAATGTAGGGTCTGTCTAACGATGATGAAGATATACGCCCAGAAGTCGGACTAATTTTAGTGTTCGACGGCTTTCCTGGCAGGCCCGCGCGATTTCGTAATCACACGCGTACCGTTCTAAGGAAGTTTAATGTTATACGTAATTTACAACGATCCCCCGAGATTTATGCCTCTACGTATGTTCTTCTTTCCATATTTCTCCGCCCTTTTCGTTTATTACCCGACTTTGCAATTTACCAGCCGTAACTAACATCGGCAAGAACAAGCGTGATGTATGGACATACATTCTTGATAGCGACGCTCAAAAATTGATTCCACCATCCAAGACACGATTTCTGCGGATCCTGAGCGCAAATACAATCACTTTTATACAAGTATACCATTTACGATAGACTGCGCGGAGGGAAACATTATTTCCCTCGGTCTTCGTATCCCCTTACTTTTGCAATAATATTTTATCCATTCAATTTTTCGTCAAGTACATCTTTGCTGGCGCAATTAATGCTTCTTTTTCCTACAACCCTCTGCCAAGAATTTCAATAGCCCGAAGGCAAGATACCGAAATCGATTAATCAAAATCCCCTTTCCAGGATGGCCCCTTAACGATTCTACCCCGCACGAATCTCAGGAACGCGGTTTGTCACGCAACCTGCCGAACCCTCCTCTACTGAAACTCGACGATTCCTTTCCCCCAGGAATCCTCGTCGATCCGCGGCCACACGAATATCGCCCGCGTACGGACGCTTTCGTAGACGGTTTCACGGCTGATTTACCGCCTCGACTCCTTGGTAATTGTTTGGGGCGTGGCGGGCCGTGTGTTACCGGCATTACGGCAATCTCCCACGCGCGAATGCCGGGGACTTATCGATATACATCTCCCGGTTTCGACGGCGTCTCCTGCGCGGATCCCGGGCGGATTTAATTTCAATAAATGAACAGTCACGAGCAATCCTCGCGGCCTGGAACGGGAGCCCGCTTTTGCGCACCGAGCGTGCTCGATCGAAAGTAATGGCCTATTGTACGAAATAAGGCGACGCTGAATAGCGGAATACAGCTTTTGCAGTCGAAATTCATCGTTTTATTAATCAAATTCACTCTCTTGGAAGCCAGTTTTTTTGTTCTTTTTATGGAAGGAGCGTTGCGAAGAATTAAATTTTGCGTAAAGAATGTTTTGGCTGTTTTTTTCTAATTTATTTGAGAATATCATTTAAGAATAAAATCTAATCTCGCTTTTACCATCGTGAATATTTTTTTCGTGATTCTCCGTATGCATTTATATTAAAAGAAATTATCGCTACAAGCGTCAATGTTATTACGCGAGCTTGGAGTTGAAAATACTTTTCATCGTGGCTCTACCGATTCGATACGATGTAAGGGGCTCGCCCATGGCTGAAGCGCGTTCTAGGTATTGGGTAAAGGGGCCGTATTCTAGTTCCCTGCCATGGAAAATGTAATTGCGCGTTGCATCTGCACTCCGTGTGCGCCCGGTGATTTTCCAGGGCCTGCAACGCCGCGCAAAACGTTTTAGAGAGGCTAGCAGAGATGCCAATGCCATACCTTCGCCATTCAACGGAGGTGCGCACGGTGCGAGATGGAGAGAGACCAAGAGGCATGGCGGTCGATGGAGAAGGGGGATCCGCAGGATCAAGCCTTATCTTCGGCTAGGATATGCCTTATCCTTTCATAATGAAGAAAGATGAGTGTGTCCTCCTCGCAGCTATTTATGTTGCCACGCTGATGGCAAGATTTATTCCTTCTCCTCCTTTACTTTCCGCGGGCCCCCGTGATTTAATACGAGACGCGGCTCTTCCGTTGGAACTCCTTACGGTGAGAAATATCCGCGAAACGTCCATCCGAAGATGGTTTTAATGTCACGGCGATCGGACACGCGGGTGTCGAGGTCTACGCGAGGCGCAAAGGAGTCGAGGTGCAGTGGCGATGATGGTAGTCGATCCCAGAACGGAGAGAAAGGCATCAAAATTCCAGAGTCCTGCTATAGAGGAGAAAATGCCTTTACAGGTGCCGGAAGTCACAACCTCTCATTCGGTTACGACCAATATCCGGTCGCTGGACATAAATCTGAATTGCAGGCTAGAAGAGAGCGAAGAACCGCTTGCTCAGACCCGAGCCCTGCGCCGCGCTCCTTCCTGATATCCGAGCAAACTGGACTGGCCTCTGCAAACTGGCACGATTTTACTAGCGCATTAGCACCGCCATCGGCCCCAATGCCCTGGAATGGATGTCCGTACTAAAGAACAACCAGGAACACCGGCATCGAGATAATATCGCATGATCAGGGATACGATTATTTCCCTTTGTATCAAAATCTAATGCGCTATTACATTATTATCGAGTTTACGATCGCGGTGGCCGATGCTTGGAAATTATCATCTTTCTGGCCGTACTGATATTTGGGGCGATTCGTAGGGGCATGTACGTCATTACTATCTTTATCGGAAATCGCGGTTGTGTCTCACGCTTTATCCTTTTGACTATTTCTTTCCTGAATCCCATAGTTATATTCATTTCTATTATTAAAAATATATATATATATAATAATAATAATAATTATGCCTATTCGGCCGATCAGGCATATTTCGATTGACACCTCTCGTTTCCTAGTCATCACATTACGCATCTCGATGAACATATAAACTAATATAATCAAGGAAAATGTACAAATCTGCCACACCGTAGTGAAATCATCGTAACGCACAGTAGTACTCGTGCCACATATTCTTACAAACTTCGATCAAGCGCCTAACTTTTCATCCCGTCAAACAAAGCGAGCAATATTATCAGGACTAGAGGAGCGCCGAAACGGGGCTTCCAAAAGGAGGAAAATCGTAGCCCTGCCCTAAGAGCAACTCTCGGGTACACGTGGAAGTTTGCAGAGGCCAGGACGACGGTGTGCAAGGCAGCAGAATTCGTGCCCGTCGAGCCACACTTTTCCCTTCCATCGGGCCCGAGCGGAGAGACTTGGCCAAGTGGAGCAGGCGTGGATGCAAATGCGGCAACCTCCGATCCGGCGTCTCGAAGGTACCTGAGAACTAGCCTTTTCTCTCAGCGGCGTAGAAGGGAGAGGCGAGGAGGTGGGTGTGGTCGAAGATATCGAGCGTGGTGTGCGCCAAGAGAGAACTGCATCCTGCGCTTCGTAACCTCTATACCAGGCCCGAGGCCCGCCACGCTTCCAAGCCCCTTTGCTCCTTCCTAGGCTAACGGTCCGCCGTACATCTTTTTCCCATTCTGGAATCACCTTTACTCGCGTGTGGGCGCCGGTCCACTGTCCCTGGATTTCGCTCCGTGTAGCGCTGATTGCAACCGCCTCGGCGTGGTCGGTTCTCGTTATACATTTTTCCGCCCGGAATGAACGCGGAAAGGCTTTTTGACCTTCGCCCGTGGTCGTTCTTCTTTTTTTTTTTTTTGCAGCCTGATGTTAGCATTGGAGGCTGGAACGAGGGGAAAGTTTTCGTTTTTTTTTTCGACGCGACGCTCATTTGGAGCTTTCGCGTTGTTTCAGTATTATTGAGCAAGTACTGCTGTAGTTTCGAGGAATTTGGGATATGCGTTTCGTAATGTTCCGTGCATATTTCGTGGTATGGACGGTGGTATAGATGTCTGTTAGGTTGATTTTGTTGGAAGAATGGGAGTTTCGACAGAGCTATCCGAGCTATCTTGCTGGCTATGAGCGTTTCCTGAGTAATGTGACTTCGAAATTCTTGTAATCGGATGATCGATGCTAATGTTAATATAGATTTATGTAAATGCAAGTAATATCTTTAATTTAACGATGTATCGAACTTCGGGTATTGAACTTCATTTTTAAGACTAACATCGAGGTAAAATGAATTTGCAGCGCTCGGAGCCTTCTCTGTAATGGATAGAATTTGTGAAACTTGCGAATAATCGACGTTTACCGTTACACAGGATTTAGATGTACAGAAATTACATTTGAATAATTCGATGTTCACGTAATGCGTATTTCCGTGGAAACACATATGGCATGAAAGAGACAAATGCTCGTGTGTCGGTAGGAAAATCGTAGCGCAACAGCCGAAAATACTAACCGGTTGCCACTTAACGCGATCGTAGTGTACCGCTATCGGAAACTTATCATTTTCTTTAGCAACGTCGTGCTTTCCCCGGCATTACGTCACCGTGAGATTCTGGATACTCGAACGGTGGGCCTTATAAATAGCGAATGATATTATTTATAAGCCTCTGCCAATCACGCGTGCCGCATTGGGAAGTTGCAAAATGGCGGCAATTACGCCATACACGGCGCGATCGTATTTTGCCCCGCAAATTTCCATGCCCCGCTCGCGACGCAATACCTAATGGCACTTGCAAAATCGCAAAAAGCCTAGTCGACGAGCTCCAGTACCTACGATCCGGCCAAAACTTCCTCAAAAAGATCGTTCCAGTTCTCTAATCCGGAAATTGCAGCTGGACTTTTTCCGAGTCGATAGGAATCGAGAGACGCGGGGATATCTCTTGGCCATCTAAGCGTGATTCATAACCGAAAGAAGTGCTTTGACTGCCCGAGGATAGAACTTTAAGGAGACCCCACATTAAACCGGACCTGTCGGCACTGCCAGTAACAAATCACCGTCCGTCCGATTCTTTTGATTCTTTTAACATGCCCCTCGTCGGGGAAGGAACTATCTACGCTCCAAGATGGCTACGCAAGGTCCGTAACAGAGCTTCTCAATGCCACGCCGACCGAGGATCAATGTTATCTCATTACGATTATCTCAAACTTGTCTCAAAACGTCGAGATCTTGAAATCCAATTACACTAAGGATAATATTAAAAGTAATTATGGCCGTTAAAAGCTGTTACAAAAATCGAATATCGATCGTCATTGCAATAGTCGTCCGACGTTCGCGCAGTAACCACGATTCGCGGTTTTACGTTAAAATTGGAAATTGCGCATTTATGGAAATTCAGGCAAAATAGGATGACGGAATCTTAAAAGGACATCGCAACTAATATCGATGATGTAAGGCAAATCTCTAACAAATAACAGTAATATTCTCGAGATTAGTCACTTAGAATTAGGTCCGCACGTTCTAGGCGGCAGGCATTCGCCTAGCAACAATGTCTCTCCGACCGCGCCGGTTGAGAAACTCTGATTTATAGTCCAACCGGGAGAAAGAGAGGCGAGGGAGCATCGTGAATCGGCAGACGGCGAAGTCCTTTTGGTTCATGGTGTGTGTGTGTGTGTGAGAGAGAGAGAGAGAAAGAGAGAGAAAAAGAGAGAGAGAGAGAGAGAGAGAGAGAGAGAGAGAGAGAGAGAGAATGAGAGAGAGAGAAAGAGAGACAGGGAGGGGAGACAGTAGATTTGGACGATGACGAATGGGAAATAGAGGAGCAAGGCACAGCCCTAATCCAATTAGATCGGAATCCTGAGTTTAATCAACACAGTGCGCCATGCTGACACGCTCGAGGCTGTACGAGATATCACAGAATTGGGCCTCCTTCGACATATAATTGGTTGCCCCCGCGGGGACCCGCCAAGAAATCAAACACGAATCGTCCTTTTCACGGTGACTTCGTCCTGGTACCGTTAGCCCGTCTTTCTGTCGCAAGGCGACTTCTTAATCGAACCGATGCTATCCGCTTGATCCACCGCAGGATCTTTCGTTATAAATTATCTTCGTCACGGATGGTCACGTGGTTGTGTAACGTGTCGTGTAATGAAGATCAAATACTCCCACGAGTCTCGAAAATGTACGATCAAGACTGAGAGAGAAGTGAGGCCTTCTGATTTTTCTACTGGTTCTCGTATGTTTTACGTAAATTCATTAAATACGCATGATTGATGATGAACGTTGTAATAAATCTTTATACGATACGTACATGCACCTATCATATGGATTTAAATCGTGCATTACGGATAAACCGATGAGTAGTAAATGAGGATTGAAAGTCCTCGATGGCAAAACGTCCGTTGCCAATTGGAGCGTCCAGCCGGGAATGTGCCGTGTCAAATAAACCGAGCGTTCAAAAACAAATAGCGGCGAGTCACGTCGAAGGACTTTGCCTTTCTATGTTTTTCCGTAACCTCGTGAGTAACAAAAATCCAGAAGCGTAAGTGATTTCCCTCGAGCATCGAACCTTCGGACGAGGCGGTTAATTCGGCCTGTCCGCCGCCTATATATATTTTTTTTCTCACGGGATACCGTGACTATTTGCGAGGCAAGAAAAAAAACTGAACGACAAGTTGGATGTCTTTATGATTCAGGTTTGCGGCAGGTACGATAACTCTACAGGCAAGAGCGCGTTTATTGCGGCATAGACAATGTTGGCCTATCCCTCTCCTCTTGCTGCTGTAGTAATACGAATGATTACGTAAGTCAAAGTACATTTTCGGACAACTTCATGTGCTATCGATAGTCACACTAGACACAGTGTAATTATTTTTTACTATAATCAATATAAATATTGAATTATAATAATACAAGGCTAAATGACAAATGTACTTGATAAAAGATCCCTAATATCCTTAAGATCAAGAAGTGAAGGCTGTTCTCAGAAGATAATCGAATTCCATATAAGAGTAAGAATCGTTATACATCTATATGCTAATCGATGAACCGAGACTGTTTGCGTGTATGGTGTAACATAGCGCGATCCCTATCCCATTTAAAACGTTATAATCTACAGGATAGGCACACATACAATCTCCAGACGATCCGTGATCTGGCAGCGGATAAAAAATAAAGCGCTGCGTCGGACGTCTTTACGATCTAGACTTAAGGTAGACACGGTTATCTAAACACAAGGCTAAAGATCCCGGGGCGTGAATAATTGGCCGACACATCGATTCGGTACATGTTTCGATCGAATCACCGTGAGTTACATCGAAAGCAAAAGGTGTTCGAAGACCGATTCGTTCACATTCACAGTTGCTGCTTCAGATCGGAGGATAAAAAGTACCGCGGCGAAATTCGACAAGTGCGCGTGTCTCCCGAACAACTTCTTCCGAACGTCTCAATGATTCCTGTAAAATCGTCCCAGGCACGCAATGGGAATTACCATCGTATAATTTCGAGGATAAATCTTTCCGCGGTTAAATTACTTTTACTTAATAACGGCAAGAAGCTCCTTATAGATTCTTCAATCGTCTCGGTTATCACGTTTTATACCTCTGCAGGATAAGAAGAGCAGAAAGTATTCTAATAAGCAATATAATATTTAAGTTAAATTCTCACAAAAAATCCTGTTATATGAACTCTTGATATTAAAACCGCACTATACAATGTCATACGAATATGACCTGCGTCAGATTAAATCATAACGTACACAAGAAAGTACGGTGCAACGTGAAAGGAAAAAACAAAACAAAAAGCAGACGGTAAATGCTTTAGAATCGAGGAGTAATTCTCCGGTAAAAAATTAAATTGCAGGATTTAACAGACAGGATAAAGACGCTATTGGGTTCTTGTCGAGCGAAAGGCCAGTCATCCCGTTTCTACGATTACACGTTCGACCATTTCCTTCTTTAAGGATCGCCGTGAGAGGGGCTAGGAGAAAGGGGATCTTGCGTTGGCTCGGTCAGCCGCGCGGTTGCATCGCGCTCTTTCACCTCTCCGTCAGGTTGACAGAATGGGAATGACGCCTCTATCCGATGCAACAAGCCAGGCTGGGCGTGTATCTGTAGGTCAACCCGATGTTAACGACGTGCCTAACGTTCTTTACGAAAGGAACGTATTACGGCCCGACAGAAGAACGATCAGTTCCCTCCGTCTTGATTTACAGACGCAGACTTCCTGGCGTGCACCTGAAATTCCGAGTTACTCGCCCGTGCGAAATTCGATGGCACTCAAAACGTTTTCTCAGAGCCAATCGACTTACGAGTATGTACTTTATCTGACCTTGGCAGGGCACCTTTCAATCCGCAATGCAGGATGTAAAACACTCACCTGTAAGAAGAAAAAGGGGAGAATTAGAAATAAGGATCGTAAACGCGCGTTTTGCATCATCTTTTCTCATCTCATTTTCATTTCTCATTCTCATCATCTCGTTGCACACCGCGTACGACCAGAGGATACTTGTACATCGTTCTTTATAAAATATATACAAAAATCAATCCGCTTTTTGATCAATGAAAATCTAAAATTAAATCAATATCGTATACATTCTATCCTCTGTTCCTATCCTCGAGTCCGCAGTTATCCCCTAAGCATCTCGACCTCGTATCCCCTTATCCGCGCATTAACAGGATTCTCGAGCTACCCCGGTCTCTCTCACATAACTCAATTCGAATAATCGCATCTCGAGGAAGTGGTAAAACCGCAAAGCCATTCGTTGTTCCTCACTTGCGATACTTTCTAATCCACCGAATCCACGATTATTCCCAAGGTTATCGCACAAGCAATTCTGTTCCTGGAGCACTTTCCAATGCCCGATCGCGGGGCTTTCACGAAAATTGACGATTCCAGATCGAGAACGCGGCTCGAAGGTACGAGAGCGCTGCGCCACTGTGCATTGGGAGCTGAGCAAAGGAGCGAAGGGAGTGCATAAGGGAAACGAGCAGTGGTGGAAGCGCGATAGGCGCAAAAGGCGGCGAGTGCGGATGCCGGCTCGCTAATCGCCGATTAGAAATGCCGGCTGGAAAGGGGCTGAAAGAATGTCGCGGCCAGACGGCCGAAGGGGAGAGGGAGATAGACGGACCGATAAAGCTGTTTATTGGCGCGCGCGCTCGCGACCAATCGATGCAACGCGTGGCACATAAATTCGTGCGAGTCGCGAAGAGGAAGCTATCGTCCGGAATTCCTTCTTCGGCGGCTTTGAGGCGGCAAGAGGAAGATACGACCGCGCGGCTCAGCGTTCTTCGATCTTTCAACACCTGCGGACCAGCGAAAATAGGGGAGATATTTCGGGGACCGATTAACGGCTAGTATAGAAATAAAATCCTATCTTGATAGTGCGCAGTGGTATTTTATACAATGCGAGCTTCTAGCTATTGATTAAACGTAATGCTGTAAAATTACAACCTTTAGATTTTACGAGATTTTATAATCTTGGTATAATGAATATTTAAATTCAAATTTAGTTCATCGCCTTGGGAATATTCTTTATACGAGGAACGTTGTAAAAATATATCGGGCGATATTGATACGTCGGTGAACATCGAATATTTGCCAGATTACACGAGGCTTGGTCACCGCGTCGAGATCCAGACGATCAATCACTCTGTACTTCGATGTTTGAAATTCAAGTCAAGTCACTACGGCAACTTCGTTTTTACTACCCTCATCCATCGCAGGTGAGCAAAAACAGGACCTAAGACGCGAAGAGGACGGATGAGATGGAAGTAAAAATCACACCGGAGGAACACCTGTAACGCCCGTGTGATCAGTCTTCGGCCCCATAAGAGAGGGCACGAGTATCGCGAAAAAAAGGAGGGAACTTCTCGAGAGGAAACGAAGGAACGAGGAGGTCCTGTTCGCTCCCTCGCTCCGGGATTGTAATTTATATCTCGTTGTGTCGGCAGAACGATAATTACCGTTCAAAACCCGCCCCTCGGTTGGTGTTTCTCTTCCTCCACGTAGTAGACAGGATCTGCCCATTCTCGTAGCTCCACGAGGAGGATGGGAATCCCCTCGAAAAGTGGAAACACGTGGCAGATCGTGGAGAGAACGTATCTGCTTTCTTGGGATACCTACTCGGTGGTCGATCGAGCACATCCTTTCCACTAACCAACGAATATACCTTCGAACCTTAGGATTTAGTAATACGTACGATCTGCCCAATAATTTGACAGGTGATAAGATAACGTACCATAAACATAAAACGAAGGTAGTTTGAATCAAGCGCATTTGACTGGAAACGAAAGTATCTAAGAAAGAGATTGAAACTCCGTTAATGCAAGTTCACGATTATGCTGCTCTAAATAACACAACTTTTATGCAGATAGGTACGAATTTTGCCAAACGTCAGAGTGCAATAAAATGATTGTTCTATAGCTTGGATTATATCTGTGGAACGTAAGAACAAAGTTCCAGCAGGTCAATGCGGTTTAGCGAAGGCTACTTGATCGTAGATAACGACACGTCGAATCCTTGCCTACTAGTCAGTCCGCACGAATGACAAGAGGATAATGGAAATTTGATGAGGCCAACGCGATGATCGAACCCGAAGACGTGGTTCTCATTTTTGCGAAATGAGGAACACGCGTACAAGGATATCGCGCATGCGTTAAGGAGGTCTTGCCGGCTATTTACCTTCTGGACAGTTTATTTCGCGTATTTATCGTCCCAGGCGGGTTTAATAAATCATCGACCTAACGTCGCGCGGTTCGTGATAAAGGCTGATTAAATTATGCGTGCCGGTTTATCTCTGCGCCACGATTGGAATCGAGCGCAACCTTTTTGGAGCAAGCGCTCGGATTTATTTTTTCAGATACACGTGGCAAGTACCATCGCCGCCTTACGTCGCTCCATCGAACGTTATACACACGGAATAGCGGTACTCGGCTTTAGGCGCTAAGAACCAGCGCCTATTCGCAGCTCGAGATCCTTAAATCTTCCTTACCCCGCTGTGCCTTTTCCACCGCATGGAATTCGAACGTTCACATTTGCAATCGAGCCTTTTAGGAGTCAAACTTTCAGGCCTGCAGCTTCACCAAGATTACTTTCACCCTTACACCCGCGATCAAATCCATAAACAGGATTTTCAAACAACATTCCCCTCCTCAATCCTAACTTTTACATCCCGCAAATAAAACTTCTAGAACCACAACCTTATCATAATTTGCAGGCCGCGAAAGTCGAAGTGAACAGCACCGCTTAGATCGAACACCAAGCGGAGACGAGCCGGTGAAGCGTGTACCCTGAAAAGATCCAGCACGCCTATTACCGATATTCAGACGACGAGACGGCTGTCTTATGCCTCATCCTAAAGCACTTATTCGCACGGCCATCCTCGATCCGTGGAATCCCGGGGAACTACTTCTCGGGGCCCTGGGCACCGCGATCGGTTTGCCCGTAATTACCGCTTCGTGATCGGGACCCAACGCACCCTCGCCGTGTATCTACAAATATTGCGGTACCCCGTGCCATATCCTCACGTCCTAGGAACGGATCCGTCCGCGTCTCGAATCCGATTTCAAGACAGTTAACTTAATTACCGTTGTTGCGCCAGGAAACGATGGGATCGACGCTCAGCGAAGGATGGGGCCGAACGAGAGAAAAGGAGAGGCCCGACGATGCGGAGGAGGATAAGAGATACGCGTTGCACGCCGGACGATCCAGCTAAGGTACATCGTACCCGGGCGTGTTCATGTCCGATGCGACCTTCGGCCTCTCCTATGCGCCCGGTGCTGTTGCTGCCTGGACTGGATCTACGGTACCGCTATCCGCGGCTATATGCTGGCCGCACGCCCGTGGAAAATGGCATTGCTACCCTACATACCGGC
This sequence comes from Ampulex compressa, assembly GCA_038496175.1. Classification (NCBI taxonomy): domain Eukaryota; kingdom Metazoa; phylum Arthropoda; class Insecta; order Hymenoptera; family Ampulicidae; genus Ampulex; species Ampulex compressa. Next base: position 109,614 of record JBCFXI010000670.1, read on the forward strand.
GTGGAGCATCGACGTCTCGAGAGAGATAGGTACGCGGTCCCTCCTCTACCCTCGCGCCTTTAGCCCCGACGAGGTAAAATTCGCGCTGATCGCGGGACGTGACTGGCGAAAGCCTTTTGCGCGTTAATTGGAGGATACTTCGAGTTTAATGCCCGAAGGCGCGTACGCTCTTTTGCATTTTTGCTGGCGGTATTTGTACCCCGGAGCGTGTTGGAGAGTGTTTGGTTTGAAAGGAGGATTGAGAAAGAGGATTTGGTGATTTTGCGTAAATCCTTCTTGGAGATTTTCCAGGGTTGATCGTATGACGAAGTTATGAGTTTGATTTCGTACGTTATATTTATATTCTTTAGTCCTGTTTAGGTGGTCTCGGAGCGTTTCAGTTTTATTATAATAGTGACATGCGTTTAATTATATCTTAGTACTTTGAAGTGATTTGTCGACTGACCTGTGAGATGAACAATGAGAAACATCGAATAAGCCATCATCGTTGGTTTATACGATAACGTTGATACGCGCTTTACAAAGATATTAGAATGTGAAACAGTCGGTACTAAATCAAGTAATTTTAGTAGCCGCAGCTAAGAAGTATCCAAGGAATAAAAATCCTTATTTATCGACCTCGCTTTCCGTGCGTATTCCTCGGAATATTTATCGGCCAACGACAACGTGCTGATATGTTAATCGAGGGTTGAATAATAGCGGCGAACCGTTTGATTTAAGCTTCCAGTGTAGCGATGGATCACCTTAGGTAACGCGACGTTGAAAATTTCGTAGAGAAGTAACCAATTGGAAATAAATCCACAATCTCCTTACGCGACATATTTATTGGAGTGCGCATCGAGGTCTACTCGGAGGGTACGTTTATCCGATCATTCGTCATCGGGGATCCATTGGCGCGCCGACCCAGCGGTCGAAATTTAAATAATTCTCTCCCGTGGTTTAATAAATTACGCTCAAACGATACGTCGTCGAATCGCCACTTCATCCCAAGAGCCCTTTAAGATCCGCGAGTCCGCCGATGCAAATTAGAATCGGCATTATCCGTCACCGGGCGCTTACGAACAAACCGTACGCATTCCCCATCGAGATTCCCGGCCGCTGTAAGATATCAATTATTCCACCGACCTGTCGAGGACTCGAGGACATCGTTAGGGCGAGTTTCAAAAAGTCCCGTCGATATGAATCGAAGATGAGGTAGGAGGGCTGGGGGGGGGGGCAGAAAGAAGACGAGAGCCACGGGCGTTAAGTGAGGGCGCGCATAAAAGTGGCTTGACCAAACATAAATTAGGGATAACGAGCCGTCCCGCGGGACCGATATTCAGCCATTAAGGGAGTTAACCGACAGTCGGCATAATGGTCTTCCGCTCTACGGCGGATAATTACAGACGCGAGGCCACGTTAAGTTCGTCTCTTCCTCGTACGCGGCTCCTTTTCCACGCGTCCTGGCTCCTCGAGGGGCCTCGAAATATCATTGCAAATTACACCTCGCTTATGTAATTGCAACCTTCCGCACGTCGCCGCGGACGAGGTGTTATTTACGAGCGGCGCACGGCGCGTCCGTTACCGATTTTGCATTTAAGGAATTAATTGATTACATCGATCACGGACGGGCTATTCAGCCGGTAAACGATAAGCCCGGCTTTAATTGCGCTCGTAAAAGCCCCGCTTCCCGGAACCGTCCCTCGATTCTGGTGAATTATTCCGTGAGGTGAATCGAAGATGGAGCCGTTTCCAAGGGAGCCGATCGGTGCCCCAACCGGGGCCTGGGCGGACTGCAAAAGGAGAGTGCGCCTTAAGTAGTGTCATCAGACTCCTTGCGATTTATTCCTCGGTCAGGCACGGTTCGCGGAGGAGATTGGAAACGGGGGAAGCGAAGAAGCGGTCGGGTCTGCTTTCTAGAGGCACCACGACCACCGAGCGCTGCGTATCGGTTTCCATTAAAGTTATCGAAAGCTGCGGGTTCGACACATGGGTCTCTTATTGCCGGTGTCTAGTCAATGATAGGTCCCTCGGTTACTTCCAAGGAGATTGAGCCGGGCCGCGGTTCTTTCTTGTCCCATTCCTCTCTCTCGCTCTTTCTCCTTTTACGAGCCTGCCTCCACCCACGTTGTCGTTATTCCAGGGCCGTTTAAGACGAATTTAGGTTCTTCCGGGAATGCTTCTTTCAACGGAGACAGGCGTGCCTTCGCTGGACGCGATTCGTGCATGGAGATAATTGTGCGCTAAGAAGATGCAGCTTAGGATACTTTAGCAGCGCTCGAGCACGATAACATGGGATTGCGAGTGAAACGAAGCTGCGTAATATTCAGTGTTATGCAATATATACGCAAATGTATAACTGCCTTCGAGACTTTTATTCAAGGTATGACCTTTATGCAAACGCGTCTCTGTCGCGAAAGAATCGAATCTGCGCGACTTTAAAGCTTCGATGCTGCGGCCTTCGAGAGGAAAGCTCATCCGGTCTTTTGGTACATATCCTTCACACTGGAAACATCGGTTTGACCTTAAAACCTCGCGTTACAGAACACTCAAGCATCCATCGTTCTATAATAGTGTTTTTTTCACGTATTTCATAAATCTGTCGATTTCAACAAGTAGTTCCATTTACACTTGAGACGAGGTGGTAACTGTAAAACCTACCGATTCTCGGAGAAAGTGCAGCCTCGTCAAGTGGCAGGGGGTTCGTATCGTTTGCATTTCGTCGATCAACCGACGACATTGACGTTTTTCTCGAGGTATCGAGGGCCGAAATACACGCTCCTCGCACGTTCCGGTGAAGGAAGAGTCACGTAGAACCCACGGTGACCCGACCCGACCTCCAGGAAGGCGGTGCGACTGCGCCAAAACCAATCAAGCGCGGTTCGGAATGCCGCTTTGCTCGAGGTCTTCGACTTCCATTTGCGGAATGAACTCGCAGACCCGCGCACTCTCTCCTCTCCTCTTTCGTTCTCTCTCTCCCTCCCTCTCTTTCTCGCCCCTTCTATCTTTGTCTCACACCTACACTGTCTCTCGCTCTGTCCTCCTCCTTCGCGACAGCCCGCGCCTCCTTCTCGCTTGGTATGCAGGCCTGTTCACACTCTATTTTCTCCCCACGTGGGGCAATTTAGCCTTAATTGAGATTCTTCGGAAGCGTGGCCTTGATGAGTTCATCCAGATTCCCGCATCGCTGAGCTACTCCTATTTCACGACTGAATTATATGCCTAATCCTAGGCCAAGACGACTGCCCCTTCCCCTTCGATTAAAGGGAGAGAAGAGAAGCCGTTGAACCACTCTCACTGCGGTGCCATTCGGAGTTCTTTCAACGTCGGTCGTTGAGCTCCTTTTCGCCAGAGAATAGGGACATCCGAGTGAGCATGCGAATATTGTCAGAAAACTTAGCGTGTACGAAACTCTGGAGAATCTTCGATGAGGAATAAATAAGAGTAACATATGATGAACGAAGTAAATACTTTTATCGAAATACCGCTTCTGCTCAATGTAGGTTATGTCATTGATTCAATATGTGCAAGCAGGAGATCAATGTTTTTAAAGTATAATTTTACTTATACCGATAATGATCTTACGTCACGCTTTACTTGCTGATCGAATAAAAACTCCCGATAGAAAGTGATACAAGATGTCAATCTCGGAGAACATTTACTACGAAGTAACGTAAGCGTTTACATCTAAACACAGGCTGACAAAAACACTTCTGCCCGATCTTGACTGGCCGTGGCATAACCATTATGATAAGCATGCACGAATAAGAAGTCAGTCTCTCGATGGACAAATTCAAGGGTACATCAATACGTAGTTTTACTACGGTTCAGAAATGAGATTCTCGATGTCAGTAGGACAGGCTACTGATACTAGACAGGATAGAACGAGCTTTTTCGGGGACCACGTTAAAGAGGCCAGTGCTCGAGAAACGCGGATGGAAGATGGAAAGTGGAGGAGCACCGCCAGCCGAGGGGAGAGCAATTAAATAATTGGTCTCATTAAGGTGGCGGCTCGTTTCACGATCGGCCAGGCTGGTGCACTTTCCGTGCTCCCACTCCCCTCTGGACAAGACATGGCGGACGTAGCCCGGAGCCACGAAAAGATAACGAGAACGAGCGGTGCGACGAGGCGAATCGCGTATCTCGCGGCGTCAATTAGTCAGGCGGCAACTCGCGCGATAAATCGGCCGTGGGCCCTCGCCCCGAATTTACAGCTGTACAATTCTCCCGAAAAGTGCGTGCCTTTAAATCCTGCGCCTTGCTTCGGATTCCGAACGTTTCTTCCCCCTCCATCGCCGCAGGAGGCTCTCTGAGGGACGCACCGCTAGACTCGAGAATATCTGGTTATCTTTTCTAGTAACCTACCGCACCTAATAGAGCCCAAGTGGAACCCAATGCTCTAGGAATCCGCGAGGTACACAACAAACCCACGAATCCAGGAATAATATCGAGCCACGCATGCGCAGAAGTATGATGCGTCGAAGTGAAATATTACAGAGATTTTCCTGCCTTATAAGACCAGAAGTGGTACGCGCGCGCTTCTCCAAATGCAAAAACAAACGGATGCGTAGCGGTGACTATGATTCCACTCAACGGTATTTCCAACACCAAAATCGCATAGAGAGTAGCTCACGATATCTCCCACCTCGATCGACGCCCTGCGGGATATTTCCCATCTTTTCATTCGCACGCTGAATGAGAACGCGAGCGAATGCATTGATTCGCGTAAGCACCGTATCGATCATTAGCCGGGGAGCGTTAATTAATCGGGTCTCCCGGGTAATGGAAGTCGCGATACGGGGCCAGCCACGCCCCAGAACCGTTGTTCGCGATGCGGAGACAGGGAGGCTCTCTCTCCGCGCCTCTCTGGTGGCCCGCTTTGGGTCATTATGGCACAGCCGGTGATAATGATCGAGCGATTACGCCAAGCAGGAGTGACCCCCCGTGCCCCGGGACATCCGAGGACCGCTATATATGCCCGATAAAACCGTGAACCCTTCCTGGCACCGAGATCGTCCGCGAATCACAGTGATTTCCTTCGAGGATCGATGCGCCGCCCGTGGCGCTGGGAGGTCGATCGACGGGAAGATCGACTACGATGTGGCCCTCGATACGCTCGCCAAACCACGCGTTGGAAAATAATAAAGATCATCCTGTATAATGACCCTGCTTTTCCCCGGTTTCCGAGGGGGCCCGTAATTTTACGCCGGTCCAGATAATCCGGAGGTATGATCGATCGGCGTAACCGGCCTGGCGGCTCGTACGAAGAGCATTGGAGTCGTACGAATCGATCTACCGTTAATTCTCGAACGCATTATTCTGTCGTTCGTGCGTACTCAGGTTTGGATATGGTACTCTACGAAACTCTGCTGGTTTCATCGAGATTTGGTATATATCGCTGATATGGACCAGCGTAGGATCAGTTACTGTATGAAAGCTCGAGTAACTATACGGAGTAAGATATTTCCAGAAAAAACTCAGAAGTAGTTTCTCTGTATTCCAAGCGAGTGGAACTGGACAATATTTCGAATATAATATCCGCGGATCGATTTTAGCATTATCCATCCTGGTTTGCTTCGTGGAGATGCTAAACCGTTTCTCCATCAGCGATGCGCACCGCAAACGTTTATAACCATTTCCCTCGTAAGATAACGGATTTAAAATGAAATTCAAATCCACTTTAACGAGTCATTTAACCATTCGCACCGTAACCCAATACCCCAATGCTAAAATGTTCCGCGATATTTTCAGCTCTAGCTCAATATACATCCAGCGGGTATCGCATCGATTCCCGTTCGTCGGGGGAGCACGCTCGAAGGCCTGGGCTTCTGGTCAAGGGTTATATAAATTGCGAAAAAATCCGACAGGTTCGCCGCTTCCTTCTTCGGCGCGCGAGAGAGGGAGGCATAAACCATTTACTTTATGAAGTAACATGGGTGTGCCTTGGCACCACTCGGGTACGAGGAGTCACCGAGGAGGCACCTCCGATCCTTGCCTCTTCTCCTTCATATTACCCCGGAGGCGACCCCCCCGTAGGGCGTGATTTATGACTAGGCCGGCTAATTACCATGAGGCCGGCCCGGATATACAAGGAGATATCACAGATATTGATTCAATTATCGAGATTAATGGCCGCGGGATTGTGACGACGGCGGAGCGCGGTGATTTATCACGGTGGGCCACGGATGAAACGAATACGTGGCCGCTGGAAGCGGGCCAGGGCTATCAACGGCACCATCGTCGTCCTCCTCGTCCTCGTCATCGTCGTCTGCGTCGTCGACCTGAGCGATTTGGCTTTGCCAACGGCGCCGGACGGCACGAGAATCCTGGACCCCGGGCGAACGTGTCAACGGGCGAGGGCCTGATTTACTTTCGTTGCCCAAGTCGTGACTAATCTCTGCGATCGGGTAACCGTGAGACCCACGACGGTGCCGCACTGCCAACCGCTGAAACGATCGATGATCGGATAGCGGAATTTTAGACCCGCGAGATCCGTCGTTCAGAATTCCTCGCGAGCGTTTACCCGACTTTCGCGTCTTTTGCAGGGCACAGTGCGGGGGAGTTTTAAGCGGAGAGAATTTGGTGCGCGCTAGACGTCTCGTTGTTTTTACGCACGTATATCGATCTTTGGCCGAATATTATATTGATTTGTTGAAGAGAGGGAGGTGTGATAGGTCGATGCACTGTGAGCTTTAGGATTATCGAGCAGTGGTGAATTTAATTTTTTCGAATATTATGTATATTTTCATCGAGTCTACTTGAAAAGGTATCCGATCAAATCTCGAATGTAACACGTTCCCCTTCGTTATCGCAAAATGCGAAAATAAAGAAAAAGGATGTAAGATGGAAAAAGGATGTTAGAAAAAAGGGATGTAAACTAAAACAGTAAAGTCCCCAGAATTAAATCGTCGTTCAATATTTCCGTGATACAATTCACTTTGATTTGGCAACATCTCGAGCTTGATCGCGAATATCATATTTCGAACGCTAGTGGATTCAAGGACGAGGGCGAAGAATAAACGGAGCATTTTAGTGGGTCAGAAATTCGTGCAAGAAACAAAGTAAATCGAAGGGGGCGTTGCTCAACGAGTTTCGTGGGACAGTGAAATGATCGAGGGGCGAGAAGAGTCAAGCGTAAGGAGTAATTAGTCTTACGGTAATGAGGGCTCGGTTTTTTCTCCCGCTTCGATGGTAGCGCTCCTTCTCATTAGCGCAAGTACACACCGGCGGCGGGACTTCGTTAGCCGGCCTGAAATGCTTTCTCTCGCATATCCGCATTATGCGGCCTTATATCGCGGATCCCGTTTGCGTCGTGGGAATGCGGCGCCATCGATATTCAAATCGCGTATTTCAGCAACGTCTGGCTTCCCGTAACGACCTTGAGGCCCGTCGACCGCAGAAGTGCGACTCCATGGATCAGAAATAAATTTCCGTCTCCCTATCTCTCTCTCTCTCTCTCTTTCTGAGAATGCAATTTGTCTCAACTGTCGTTGAATTTCTATTTGACGCTAGAATTACCGAATAACTTAAAATAGCTGGATAGTCGTTTCTTAGAAAAATTAATACGTCCTTCTGACAGCGTACTTTCTATGATTCCATGAGTATTTTTTCTTTGTCCTCTGTCTTATTTTTGAATATCTGTGCGCGTGTGTGTGTGTGTTTGTGGAAAGTAGATTGGTAGTCCTAGTATTAAACCACGAACTCTCCATTTTTCTAGATTCACCGATGTCCATTGTTAGTTCCGGATGTTTTGGACTTTATCGAATTTTTTTGGCAGCTGCATAGCGCTAGATTATGTCGAAACAATTGCCTAGACGGAGACAAAATTACCGTCGAGACGAAGTACAAAATAATCGCCGAGTTGCACTGGTCGAGATTCAAATTTTATTCGTGATCGTTTCTGGGCTGACAACGTGTAATGAGAGGCCTATTGTCTCTGCGAAATTATCACGACACCCTCGGGGCCCACGATGATGGATAGCCGGACTGCGAAACGAGCACCTTCGACTTTCCATAGCTCGAGCGATTGTTCACCGGTTTCAGGAATCGCGAATCCATCGTTTACCGTCGAAGCTTATGTTTTTCCATGATTAAATTGAATTAGAAGGCTGGTAAATAATCGGTAACTAACGAGCGTCATACCGTAATACACTTGTAATTCCATAAGTCGTTTTTGGACCAAAGTAAAGTGCACGATTTGCATGCTATCCGAGGTCGTTCGAAAAATTGAAAGAATTTATAATGTAGACTTAACCAAATTAACTAAGTGCATAAATAACAAATATTTTGCTTTCTTGAAATATATGATCATGGATGTTTTCTCCCGTCACTTCAATCGCTCTCGGTGAAATTTAATAGAAAATAGATGCCGCTATTGGCTTGACAATCAAATTCATTCGTCCAAGTATCGCATATCAAGTACTATAATTAACCGAAGATATTACGCTTCTACCATCACTGTCCCGTCACGCTTGATCACTATCGATAAATTGAACAATCCGTACAAGAATAGTCGTGTAAAGATCGCTCGTATCTTCATCCCTCGCATTTCGCTCTTGTAAATACACTCCACCCATGTAAATTGGCAATGAGGTCTTAATTTTTGAATCGCCGAAGAAGGTGGCTATTATTCGTAGCTAAATGGAATTTGGAATGCTCATTGGCACCGGACGTAGGAACGAACTCTGCATGAGAACATGTCTTTGCGCGGAGATAATCTTCCCAACAGAACCACTGTACTCCCGCGCCGACAAAAGGGCCAGGCAGGCAAGATACAAAATATTTATCGAGCCGCGGCCCCTCGACGTCTCGGCGCATAAAAGTTCATCAATGACCTTTTGTCGAATTTTTTCTACGGCTATATCGTTTTTTTTTTCGCCGGGACGTTGGTCAATCCGCAGAGTCACGGAGCGGGGCCATTAGCATATACGCTGTACAGCAGAGGGAGAAACCCGCTCAAGGGTATTTCCGTGACCGTGAGATTTTTGACAGTTGGACACTTCCCTTTATCCGCCCGATTTCTCCCTTTTTATGCTCACTGAGCACTGATTTTCCCGTTTGGACGCACCTGAGAGCCGCGTTGGGCAGATCGACACAACAGCTGGTGCGATTCCTGCGGGCACGCATTAGCATCACAATGCGACCAGCAAAAAATCCTCGAGCAAATTCATCGTAGTACGAAGCATATCGCACGATTATGAATACGGAATCACCCTATTGCTAGACCGCTGCATCGGGCGATCTGAAGCGCCACGTTTGGTTTGGGATTCATCGATTTTTCTACACATCATGGTCAGCGTATGTTATTGATCTTACATGTCACGTTTGCTTTGGGTTTCATCGTGTTTTATACACAGCATGGTCAGCCTGTGTTATTCATCGATTTTTTTCTAATATTCCTCTTTCACGATTTTCGTCAATCGCCTATAAACACCCCCTACTTGTCCCGCTGTTCATTATTATTTTACGAGCCTTTGCACGTTATACGCTAATGAGCCTCCCTTGTTTGCTGTATTCCTATAACCCACCGCCTTTTTTTCTGCACAATCGAGCTCGCGTGTACCACGATACGAGGAATAAGTGAAAAGAGTACGTTGATAGTCCGCCGATCGTGATTTTGGCATTTCTTTTTAAAGACCTTTACCCACGCTTTCGCAACGTACACGATGTCATACGAACCACTCTGTGCGGTACTCTTGCTTTTTTCTTTTACCCGTTCTTTCAAGAGAGTAAAACGGACATCGTAAGACATCGAACGCGATAATTTCCTGGCAGAACACTTACGGTACATCTTGTACCAGCTTCCTCCCCCTTTCACATCCGCACTGCAAGGTGTAATGTCGTTTTAAGAGGACGCAGAGGGAGGCGAGAGTGATCGCGATAGCACGATCCGCCAGATTCCTCGGTGGCATGTAAGAAAGGGCGAGGCCCTTAGGGATGAAGGTTCAATAATTTTAATGAGCCTTCTTGGCCCCCCCCCCTCACACACACACACACACACGCGCGCGCGCGCAGCACACAAAACACACACACACACACACACACACACACACACACACACACACACACACACACACACACACACACCGTTTCTATCCATGTTTCTCTCGAGTCGCTCGAGATTTGAGCAGAGATTACGTAACTTTAATTGGTACCCGAATATCTGTATGCGACGTCCTCCTCCCTTCCCGCTCGGCTCACTTCCTCTCCTTTTTCAAATCCAACGATGGGAAACCCTCACCGACCTTCCTACCCGGCGAACGCGAAACATCGGCTTTTCGGGGATTTGAAAAATGCGTAGTTACCGGTTATACACTTTCATAATCGTTCTCTCGTCGAATGTAATTTGAAAGTTCCCGGGAAGCACGTTTCGCACGGCCGAGAAACCGCCGGCGAGACTCTGATCTCCCGCCATCGCCGAGCGAAGAACCGCTGCTCTGGAGCCACCTGCACGATTGTAATTATATAATCGCGGTAACGACCTTTCCACGGGCGCATTAACCGCAGATAATGCCAGTATTATCGCGGTCCAACTCTACTTTATCGAATCCACGACTATTCCATCGCGGACCCCATTTTTCTTAGGGACATCTTCATACGCGACGCCGGATCGTAATTAGAGGCGACAATTAGGATTCGGAATACGCGGAGGAGCCGGGATTTCCACGGTGCACAGGGTTATATTATTTTCGCGCAAGCTCAATACGTCCGACCGGTTCTCTCGGCTGTCTGGAGGGCCTCCGCGGCTAGTTTTCTCGGGGTCACGAGGGAGTAAATAAATTCAGAGGAATAATTCCGTTGGGTAGAGCTTCGCTGGTGACCGGTATGGGCGTGTTTAGCATCGGGGCTATTCGAGCGGGTTCGCCGCGGTAGCCTCGGGACATCACGAGCAGAAAAGCACGCTCTTCCCTCCGCCTATTCTTCCTCTCCCTCTCTCTCGTCCCCCTGCCCGCCTCCCTGCCCACCAGCTCGCTCCTCCGCATCGTACTTCCACTCTCCCCTCCAGCCCCCTCGATCCTCTTGCGTTACTGATTTCAGTTGCGCACGAAGGATCCCTGCGCTCGGTCCAAGCTCTCACGTAAACCTCCTTCGAGCCCCCGAATTTTTCGCGAAACCCTAATTATTCCGTTCCCCTTGCGCGTACGCAAAATCGCCCCCTCCCGCCCCCTATCGACGCGCGTTCCAGGCAATTCCTCTCGAGGTTCAAGGCGATGCATTTTTGACCCATCGACATCGATCGTACTTCGCGTATAATCGCTCGTGAGCTTTTATGCGGTAAGAGCAGCTCTGGGAGCTCTTTTTTACAGCGCAGATACGAGGCTGAAGTATCCAAAGCCGACCATCGGTCTCTGAACTTAATATAAAGGCTGCCGATCCTTCGAATCCAGCTTGCTCCTGGTAGTTTGGGAAGCTTCCTCCATCGAGCCTACTTAAAATCCATAAATAACGCTCGCAACGAGCGCCTCGTTACAGTGCGCGTAGTTACCGATCGGCAGCGTTCGTTATCTCGGACAGCGTGGAACTAGTACGGGCTTCGTGTTCTAAGGCTATCGATCCTCCCAATCGACGGCGATCCGAGGCCGTCCTGATGGATCTTGGCACCCGTCAAAACCCCATAAACGACCCGGTGCCGGTGGTCGAGCGGCCGCTCGCTCTATCGCCTCTGAGGCGGAATTCAAGCTCGTCGCGATACCATCTTGCGAATCCGTGCGAATGCCACGGTATTGCTGGTTACGAGGGAGGGGAAAAAAGAGGCTCGAAGACAGGAGGAAGGGGCCAAGGAGGAAGAGGAAGGGACAGAGAGGGGGGGGGGGATCATCTGCTTCGTGCTGACCGCCTTAACGCGTGCTCGCTCGCCTGCGTTCCGTTTCCCCCCTTCTGCCCCCTCCCTCGGGATCGATCGTACGATTAGAACACGGCGTTTTCCCCTTAAGTAAGTTGGTCATACCAGGGATATCGGACCTCCGGTAATGTCCATGAGCGTATCACCGGTATCACCGCCGGGACGAACACGATCGACCCGAATTGACCCTGGCATCTTCCACGGCAGGTCGATTTTTCTCCCGTAAACCGCTCACGATTACCCTCTGTGATCTTTCGGAGTCCTTTCAAGGACTCAATCGATTTACCGACTTTCTAGCTATGGCGCGTGATTCCCGATGTTTGACCCTTGGGGTACACTTATGCGAGATTTCGTGACCATTGGCAAAATGCTCCTTAAACGTGTCCTTCACGATTTGTTCGAGGAGTCTTGAATTATTGGCGCGTACCAGGGATTATTGTTATTCGAGATTCTTTGGCAGTGAACTAGACGATGACACGTAAATAGGCTAAAAATCGGGGAAGGAAGTTTCCGCGCTTTTTATACCAATTTTGCGTGTAAAACGGATTCCCACTTTGGTAGGGATATCAAGGTGGACTGTACCTGGAGGATAGAGCATGCGCGCACGGCAAATGAAATGCAAATAAGCCGAGCGTTAAGATGCGATTAGAGCGCTACGCCAGTTCGACGTGGGCGCCCGATGATGCGCGATATTCCGAAACGCCGCGTTTCCCCCTTATCGTCTCGTCGATTGCACGCACAATGAGACGAGCCGGCCTAATACGATTACGATCTGCCTTGCGTACCGTAGAAACGCGAGGAGAAATCCCGGCACGGAAGTGGAGTCGGATGAGGCTGGAGATAAAAGTTTAACGCCGCTACGTGCCGACAAAAGCACCCCTCCTTCCACCCCCTTTTCTCCCCTTTTTCCCCTTTACGCGCCATCTTTACCTTTTTTTTCGCGCGGGTCACGTACCTCGCTTGCCACGGCGCATTATTGCGCCACGTCCGAAGGAACCGGTGCATAGGTGACCGCTCGATTATATACCGGTTTCTCCCTCGGGACCCTGGAGCCCCTGGAGAGGGATAGAGATCTTCGACTTATCCCAACGCTCCTATCATACCGTAATATCTACCGCGACGCTCTTCTTGTTTACCTTAAAAATGAATTCCCGCGGGACGAAACGCCCGTGCGGCCCTTTGGAATGCATCCGAGAGAGCGTCGGCTACGTCCTCGACTTTTTCACCGTTTTCCTACCTTGGGCCTTGCAACGCCATTCTGCTCGAACGCCCTCAGGACGGGTTCTCCGATATTCAATATCGAGATAATGTATTGTATTGACTGAACCGTTGGAGGCAGATAAGGCGGTAAAGAAAGGGCTATGCCAATCGGGATTTCAAGGAGAGTTCGAAGGAGCGATTCTGTAAGAACACTGGGGGGATTTTTATACTCGATATGAATATCACGCGGTATACCTGTAACTGGTTTACTTAGGACGATGATTGTATTGGGTTGTTCGGAAAGTAATTTCGTTTTTTCCCGTCAGAGGACTTAATTACGTTTTTTCGAAACCAACTTCACACTTAAGCCGCATAACCATTATATGTCTTGAGAGCTG